>JAVUNC010000004.1:28157500-28457500 GCA_032173965.1 Sitta carolinensis | reverse complement strand
ATTCAGAAATCCAAACAATAGCATACAGGATTCTGTGAGGAAAATTAGCTCCATTTCAGCCAAATCCAGTACAGAAACCTAAAAATGGACCCAAATGCAGTGTGTGTGTTCATGTGTCCCCACACATGCTTATGAAGGGAACAGACACTTTTGAATGTGTTTGTAGAATGTGTAGACATACACACACAAACAGACACTATTAAAAAAATTAGTGCAAATGCTTCTGAAAGTTGTTTATGGGATACATATATGTATATATGTAGTTCAACAATTTTTACTGTTTCTTTTAGTTGAAAACCTAAATTTAATTTTGTTTTTCAGAAATATATATTCTTTCCCTGTCCTTAAAATCAGAGCACATTATCACACTTGAAAAGCAAGTGGAGGTAGAGAGACCAGTGTATGGATAATGCATTGCAAAACAATATTTTCAGCAGACAGAAGACAGAGGAGACTGCTTTACAGCTCTGTATCAGATCTTGTCAACCTGTGTACGTGAGAGTGAATGCAGAGTGAAGGGAAAGAAGAGAATTTCCACTTTGGGCAACTGGCAGTGCCAATGCAAAATTATTATACAATAGCATCATGAATCACATTAATTCCTCTTATGGTAATGATATTGATTCCTAATGCCTTTAATGTATTAGCCATGGGTTGTTTTGGTGGTAATCCATTTTTTATTCATGCAGAGACACTCATAATGGCAATGAAACTGCCTCATCCTCAGGACTAAATTGCATCTGGAAGAAAGAAACTCCTAATAGAGGGCTTTATTTAACACAAAACACAGCTAAAAAGATAGGTTACAAATTTAGAGTCCTCTAAATACTGGAAAACATTGAGTAATTATGTGTTTCTAAGCACATTAATGAAATCTCAGAGATTTTCACATAGATGGAAGATTATAGAGCTATGAGGAAATCAGAGGAGGCAGCTTCTTGTCATTTTATACCACAGCTACTGGGATCACAGAAAATTAGATAATTCATGGAAGTTGAAAGAGAACAACAATAGTAGCCACAACCAGAGAGAAGAGACTGTAACCACACATGTATACAGAAATTTGATTAAGAATGGGAAGGAGAACAATAGGTTAAAAAGTCAGCTAATATTTTGACATTAGTTTCTGTTCATTGCTTGCACATGAAAGAAAAATGTCAAGCATTTTTTTCTTATAAAAGGTGAAACCATTTATGCTATTAATACCTTTGCATTGTCTTCAAGAAAGGAGGAAATTCTGTGTGGTATCATATTCATTCAATTCTCTTTATCTGCTATGTTAAACCAGTAGGATAAAAGGTTTAATATTTATGACAAAGCAGTGCGGAAACTTTCACAGTGATCCCTTTAGCACAATTTAAAAAATTTGTAAATTTATGATTAAGAACACTATGACAACCTGGTTGTTATAAAGGAACAAAGAATGAAATGGTTTTGTAGAACACTCATATGTAGCAGAAGGAGTAGTAACTAATAAAAGCTCCTCTATCATATTACTTCAAGCTAGGTTTCTTGAATAAGGGAAATAGCAGTTTTTATTGGCTCTGGCTTTCATGCCTATATTCCACTACCCTCTGTTTCTTCTCATAGAGCCACAGAAAAGGTTTAGCTGAGTTAGTCTGTACTTATGATGTCAGGGAATATGTCAGCACAATCTGGAGGAGGAATCTGGGACATCATTACTTTTAGGATAGCGCTCATTCCTCACAGATACAAGTAGGAAGAAGGTTCTTCCTCCTATATGTTCTAAATACATTCTTCATATGGAAGTCACTGTAAGGAGACTTTTGAGGACCCAAGGCTCTCTGCAAGGCCTCATATGTATTGGTTTTACTTTTGTTTAACTCCCAGGGAGTCTAAGAACATGAGCTTCCTGCTGGGAAAAAGAGAGGTTTCCAAATGGGGAAGGAAAAATTTTGTGGAGAGAGTGCATAGAGATTTCAGCAAGATGATCTATGGAGAACTAGTGCCTAGCAACATGACAGCTTTCTTCAGGAGGGCATTATCTATGCTCTTAGATAATGCTTTCCAAGGAATTTGAAGAGCTTACCATTAAAGATGCCTGCTGCAATAAAAGACTTCCAGTGTCTCACATTTCAGGAAGCATGAGGAAACCAGAAAGTCTACATGACCAATTTAATATACATTATATCCAATATAAATTTCTGAGCAGTGGACATCTAAGCAGTGACAAGAGGAAGAACGCAGTGTACAAATTTCCCATTATAAACTTTTGTCTAAAATGTATTTCGTTCTTGTATCACATGAAAGAAGATGGCCTGAGATTCCCACCTTTATCTGGGCTATTTAATCTGCTGCTTCACTCATAGCAGAATAGTGACCACTTAAACACAGAGACAGAAGACACTAATGTTTTATAAGAAGATCTGTAGTGTCTAATAACGTGCATGAGATCACTGTGTGAATGAATGTATATTTTACCAGAGAGGATGGTCTTACACAAGCCTACACCTTTATTTCTTTTACTTCAGTGTTGTGAACTGTATATGCTCTGTGCCTAAATCAGGCTGCAGTCTCCTCGAGAGAGGAGGTCCTGGTGCTCTCCCTCTGTGTTGGTGCTGAGCCCAGTACTTCAGGATGCCTGATAAACATGATTGTCAATAACATAATCATTCAGGACAATGCCTTAATAGAAGTTTAATTCTAGTAGTGTCTTTACCTCTGGGATTTAATATAGCTTTCAGCATAAATACATCAGCAAAAGTCAGGTAGGAAAAGAGCAAGTGCATTTCTTGAAGTCCCATTTTACATATTAGTCAAAGGGCAAACAGAATTGCTCAGTTTACAAAACTGCCAATTTATCTTCACCCCACATATCTGAAGAAGGACTGATTTTGCAGTGTTACCCAAATCTATCACTGCTTAATAAATTACTCATGTGTGTCTGGCTGCCTCTTGTCATTGATTTTAGTTCTAGTCAGCTTTAAGTGTGCTGCTATTTCCTCATTCTTTCCTTCATTAATATTACCTTCTCAATCCATGCTAGGAATGTAGTCTCTAAAGATAAATTGCTTTCAGCCCTTGAAGGTGGCAGTGCTGTGATGGCTTTATGGTAAATGCTTGCTACTAATTACTTTAGAACTACTGTCGAATAAACTTCATCCAGATGAAGTGGCTATTTCGTGGCTTTTTTTCCCCCTCTCCTGTAAATAACTTTGCTAATTTTAGCCATTAAAAGTTTTTTTAAACTATTTTTAAAATTATTTTATTCTACATTTAGTTGGCCAATTGTAACACAATTTGCTGTCTATATGCAGTACAAAAAAAGCTTTAAAAAAACCCCCAACTTTCTGGTGAGAACACCCATTTTAATTACTCAATTGATTTCAGTAAACTACCACCAATACATTTCTAAACTTCCTCTTAGAGTTTCTTATTCTAAATCAAAAACTATCTAATATTAAATTTTCAATTAAATAAATTGCAGAGTTTATAGTATTTGTAAGAAAATTGCTGGTGCTTAAAAATATAAGCACATTCTGATGAAGCTGAAATGATGACACTTTGGCTTGTATCACAGCACTCTGGGTTTTGCATGAAACATAACAGCCAACAGGATGCAGCCGATCATCTGCAATTTTGTCTGAGTGTTGGATACACATGAATCAGTCTCATCTGTGGTGCTTTTTAAAATTTACTTCCAGTTATTGTGAGTGACTGTAAAGACAAACAACTCTGCTCAGGATACAAATAATGTAATTTGCATTCAAATAAAATTTTAAGTGTTAGAACTAGGATGCTCAACCTATTATTTTATTTTTATGTCATTGATACACAACAAAAATTGAAATGTGGAATCGCTGTTTTAGGATTTGAAGGTAGCCAAAGCAATAAATGAGTTTAAAGTGGATTAGAGAATAGCCTGACTGATGGATGCTTTGGATGGAGTCCTGGCTCAGAAAATCTTTAAATTGCTGACTGCAAAAAGTCATGAAGTGATATCAGAGATAGGCTCATTCATTCCCTGTTTCTGTAGTTTTCCTGTATGTCTGGTTAATGTAGACAGCACAGTGAATAAGGCAGATCACTGAGTTGAGCTGTTACTGCTGTTCTTATGTTCCAAAGCTGGCAGGTAGCAAACTTATACCAGATAATTTTAAAAATCAGTTCACTTCACGAGGGCTAAGAATTCTTCCAGTGGGAAGAAAATCCCTTTCATCTACAAAGTGAAAACAAGAACTCCTCTGCTGTTTCACCGAGGTACAGATCCTCAGTAAAACTCTTCTGCAGGTAGCCCAGACCACCAGCAGCTGCTTTCACTACAATACTGCACAAGACTGTCATCACCACTTCATTACAGCCATCACTCTTCAGTTTTAGCTTTTTTTCCTCCAATAAAGAACATATGTTTCAGACCTACAATTCTTACATGAAACTTTGGTCTATATTAGCTAAACGGGATTTTCAAAAACAAATTTCCTCCACTTTTATAAAGATTCCTTTTTCTCTGTGAGTTTACCACCCTTTTGAGGCAGTAATTTTTCAGTTCGTGGAGTATAGTCCTATTTTCTTCTTGTTTCTGGGCATTTTTCATACAACAGCAGAAGGGACAGGCAAGAATGTAGTGAGCCAGATATGTAAACCTGCTAAAGGAGAGTTTAGGTATAAAGTGTAATATCAGAAACCACTTGTTAATGTACTGAGAATGTGTAAATCTGCTACTACAGTAAGTGAAACTGCTAGCTGGCTGGATGACTTTGGAAAACTATTTCATTTTTCTGCCTGTATTTGTCTCTCTCAACTAAAAAGCAGTGATGATAACACACACACCACCCTCTTCAAACACAAACTCAAAAAATTTTAGGTTTATGCATGTTTGGAGTAACTGGATTGCAAGTTGAATGTATCTTCCTTTTTTCATAGTAAGTTTTTCTCAAAGAACAGGGAAGAAGTTTAGTGGGATCTCTTTGAAATATCTCTTTAAGCAAAAGGTTAAATATAAAGCAAACAAGTGCCTATTCTTCCAAACTCAACAGGTGTTTGCATGTGGACATTGTATTTATCTTTCTAACAATATCTGTCACTCAACAGAATAATGCAAGAAGGGGAAAAGAGAGCTAGAGATTAAAAAAAAAAAAAAAATCTAAATAGGTTAAAACATGTTGCCATAGAGACCAATTCAGACACTATAAAAATAGCTTCATGTATTGTTGATATTGTCATTTTGCCTTCTGCTATTCTATCTGACTGAAGTAGCTTCAGGAAGATGCCCAGTCATCAAAGGCAGAGTAAGAAGCCCATGAAGGACCTCCCAGGTTATTTTGAATCTGCATGGCTATCTGAAAATTTGGGTTAAATTACCTGATTCAAAACCTAGTAACATACCTTCTGTAAGCCAGGCAAAGAAATTTGGCTTTATATAGCTGTTTCGTTTTAAAGGAGCTTCCTGAAAATTCTATCATTTCTCTTCTTTTAAAATGAAAAACTGTATGTGCTTATATTTTGGGGTTTAGTTTTCTTTTGTGAGTTGAAAATATAAGCAGCACTCTTGAACTTGAGGGTTGTTGATATTTATCTCTCATAGTCTTATTGCATATTTGTAGCCAGTCAAAGCTATTTGGAGGTTTGAGTTTGTTTGGGTGTTTATTTTTTAGTTTTGTATTGGGTTTTTTCATTGGGTTTTTTTTTTTTGGTTATTTTTAGCAAAAGAGCAAACTGATGATAAGAACATTAATTTATAAATTTTCTGTTAACAGAAATATTTGGTATCACACTCAATTTTAATACAAGAATTATTTCTTGGTCTTTCTTGTATGTGATAGACACACTTGACACATTTTTCTACTTTAAAAATATATTTTTTTTAAAATTTAATTTGTAAAGTAAGTTTTTAGGAAAGGAATGCTTCAGGCACTGAAACAGACGTCTTCAGAAAGAAATTCTCACACAAACAAAAAAGGATTGCATATGTTTCTAATAAAAATGCATGGCTGAGAATAGTAGCTACACTGCTTCTCACTCCCTTTGTGCCTTAACCCCACTAAACAGGACCACGTGACCCTTGCACTTGTTTAGTTTATCCCAGCCACTGAACTGCTTCACCTTGTTGTAACCCCATTTCCTAGCCCCTGTTTTGAAATTGATATGACATGCTTACTTATATATCACTTTTTCTAAAGGTGAGGGATCTGAGAAAGCTGCTACAATGTGTTAACAAAGCCACTAGAATTACTGGAATTACATCTGCCAAAACATAGTGATAAATTCAGAAGAAGTAATCTTCCTAGGGCAACAGAAACTGAGTGGGCCAGATCCTTGCTCTCTGTGTGCCTTTTTGTACTGGCAAGGGGATTGTTCACCATAGGAAATTCCAAAGCCATAATACTGGCAGATGTTTCAACCCCTTTGCCCGTGGGGTTGAAGGCTGGTGAAGGGAGGTTTGCAAGGCTCATCTGGCCCTCACAGCTGGGCATGGGTTAGAACCCCTGCCAGGTACAGATGGGTTTGAGTGCAAAGCTCACCCTGATCCACAGCTGTTGCCCATACTGTCTGCTCAAGAGATTTGACTGTTATTTCTGGTGTTGGAAAAAATTCAGTTTGACCACTAGAAAGGAGATGTGTCTTTATATCAGCAGATGAAACAAAGGGCTGGGCAAGTTTTTACAGGAGAGGACTCCAACCTGCAGAAGGATGAAGAGAGTAGGCAGAAAGAATGTCCACATTTGAGAATTTTCTCAGCTGAAGCTCAAATATTAGGCATCTTTGTTATACGTGGCCACCCACAGTGACACAAGGAGTGGAAAGAAGCATGCTGTCCAAAGGAGGAATAAAGAAAAAGAAACCTTTCAACACTGGTGCAAGGGTGGATTAACAGGAAAAGAGAAAACTCCTTAAAGAAACTCAACTCCATCTCCCTGCAGTAATGAAGCCAAGATTACAAATGTCTGTGTGATAAAGGCTACTCTGAGGGCCATGCTCTGTCTAGAGACTTCTGCAGCATCAGGGGCTCATAACTGGTAATAATAATTGGCAATATCAGGCAAACATTCTGATCCATAACACAGGTGACACTGCTGAAGACCCTATATGTCCTTTCTCAGAGAGTCAATGGAAGAAAAGGATACAATAAAATACAAGGGACTTTTCATATAATAGGCTACGCAAAAAAAAAAAAAAAGATTTGATAATGCCTAATCTATTGAAGGGTTCCAGGAGTAAGAGAGGGAAAAAAAAGAAACAGGTTTTAGCTGCTGCAGTTCAGTCTTGCTGAACCCTGCAAAACCAGAATGTTAAAAGCAGACACTAATAAAAGGCAAGATAGCTGATAGAATCAGAGATGCTAGTTTGCCAGCACAGCTTTATTTAGACCTAGTTCTCACACCAAGAAAAGTGAGGTCTCACGAAGCCTTAAAAAATAGCAACACAGTTTACATGTTAACAGCAAAAGAGGAATTTTATCAGGCAATATTGAGGAAAAGAGAAAGTCACAACTGTGAAGAATTAACTGAAGTCCATCAGGGAAGTTGTATATTTATAAGGACATACAGACAAAACCATTTGCTGTCTGTAGCTCACTGGGCATTAAATTAAATGTCAATGACCAAAGTGTTCCCACAGTCAGATGTCAGTGTAAGTTCCTGGCACATCCACCCAGCTAACGAATTGCTGTACACCTGCAGGAAAGCCCTTATCAGGAAGCTGCGTATCTAATGGGTGCTGGTCATGGACCTTCACCACCTGAGCACCTGTAGAACGATCATCCAGACTGTCTAATTGCCAGTGCTTGCTCACTCTCCTTAGGCAGAACCGGATGGGGCTCAGACACAGCCTTTGTCTGCAGTTCTAAATATCCAAATATATGACCAGAATATGTGCATTTACAGCAGAGATGTTAAAAAATAAAGTACATTAATAAATGCACATTTGAGGTCCAAAAATTTGGTATCTCTCTGACTGGAAATATGAATTGGGACATTTATAAGTGTGACATAAATAAATAAGAAATTCAGACAATTTTAGAAAAACCTTTACTATCAAGGGTGTTTCTAATATAAGATGATACCTGGCTCTGATGAATAAAGGGAGAAATTTCTAAAATCTATTTTCAATTCTTATATTTATAGAGTCACATACATGACTTTAAAAAGTTACAGAAAAATATGAAATATAAGAACCATTCTAAGACTGTATTTTTTACAGTTTTTTCTATAACAACAGCAATTTAGGGTACAGCATCTTATAAGTAGTTGGAAAACCAGTTGAGTTATGGCCACATGAAAAATCTTTACAGAAAATGACTGATAACCCAAAGGAAAAGGAGAAAGGAAAAAAAAGAAAAGGAGATATTAACAAGTTGTTTTTTTTTTTTTCCTATCACTTTATAATGAAAAAAAAAAAAAATATGAACACTCAGCAGAATTCTCTGGTTCAAATTTTTCCATGACATTCTACATCAGACTTCAAGATTTTTATTTTTTTAGCACTGAATGCAAAAGCAAAAACATTTACAACAGTGGCCAGTATCCACTGCTTAAATTAAGAAGCTACCAACAGAAGAAAAAAGGCTTTAAAAAAAGATTTTCAGGTCTACATTGACCTCGTCTTGGAAATAATCCCAGTATCTGACAGTAAATTTCAGCAAATTGAGAGATGAATAACTAATGGACCAAATTCGCCAGAAACCTGCCAAATTCTGACAAAGAGTGAAGTATTAGTGAAGTCAGCATTTAACAAACTTACTATTGTTTTGGAAAGACTGAATTGACTGCACGCAACTGATGACCAAATATTGAAGAGACAGCACTATCTAATCTATATTGTACTTCAGAAAGAGATCTCTTCCAAAATTTGAGTGACACCAGGATACCATCAGAGCTAGCACACTAAGAACAATATGGTAGCTTGTTCTGAACGAGTTTGGGCACTGGGAGAATAAGGTGATGGAAACAAGCAAACAAAAACTAGACCTTGTCAGATTCTAGAAAACTCTTTGGCAAGGGATGTGGAGAGTTTTTAGTGTTGTTATTCTAGACTCTGCTTTTTGGGCTTGCTTTTTTAATGGGGTTTTGTTTGTTTTGGTTTGTTTTCCCTAAGAAAAACATAGGAAAATTCCTGTAGCAGTGACTTTGCTAGATATACCAACTTGATTACAGTTTCAAGACCATCACATACCCACAAATCAAGTCAAAATTTCCAAAATTAACACCATGACTAGACTAACAAGCTAAGGAGGGATATGCTATGGGTTCCAGTATTTGGCAGGTAGCATTCTATACTGCATGATGTTTGCCATGGTCTTGGCCAAGCAATACCACTCTGTATAATACTCATCACACTCCACTGGACAGCACTGGCCAAAAGGCTGCTTGGATACACCTTGCTTCTTCTGGAAGACAAGAGCTTTTATGGATTACTCTCAGAGCCAGAGAAGTGTTCCTGGCTCATTTAATTAATTCCAGATGTATAGACGAAGCCGAAGACTTTGAAACCCTTGTAACAAAACATGGATCTTGTTTTCTCTTCCTGAAAACATTTGATTAACACTTTTCCTACTGCCTCAAGGCTTAATTTAGAAGCCAAAATTTTCAGAAAGTTTCCTATCATTTCTTTCTGCTTAAACATGCCTGGGTTCTTATAATATGAAATATTACTGATAGTCCTTCTATACCCCTGCATTTGTGAAGTGAGAAAAATATTTCCCTCCAAAAGTAGTGTGAGAACAAATACAGTGACAAATGTGAAATTTCCAGACAATGAATTATGAGAACTACATACTTTTCTTTAAGTCAGAGGATTTGAGGGAATTTTAAGACAAAGTCCAAACTAATGCTTTTATTAACTATCACTAATATCTTCATGTAAAATGTTATAAAAACAGACAGCTTGCTTTGCCCTTTTCCAGACACGTGCTGTCAGGAAATAATTTATTTTTCACTTACATACTTAATAGATAATTTTCTAGTAAAAGACTTATATTCTTTTCAGTTTTTCCAGATTCAGCAACAGAAACATTTGCACTTCTTCCCTTACCTTGAGTTTATATTACCTGTGTGTGGTTCAACTACAGCTGTAATCTTTTCAAAGTTTCTACTACTTGAACTTTCCTGGCCATTGCATGTTTTTGTACTTATCTTTTCTCTTCATGAATAAGAACTGATCTCTATTTATATACCTATATAGATACTTCTTAACTCTTGCTTAATATGAGTCAGAAGTGGTAATACTGTTCTCATTTTGTGGCACTTAGACCCACTTTGAACAGCAATAAATGGTTATGTGGAGTTTTTGGCAGTGAACAGCCAAGCCTTTTATTTAATTCCTCTAAATAACTCAAATTTTTCAAAGTATAACACTTTCAACTAAAGTGTTTTCGATGTCCACAATGTATGTGGCAGAACCCCATTTTTTTAAACAAGACCTTTCTTTTATCCCTGCACTGTTGTGTAAGATTACTACAGAATTAAACAGGGATTTGGAATATAGCAAACCTCAGAGTCCAGATTCTTTCAGTTTATTGCCCTTCTTAACCGCTGATGCTATGCAAGACGTATTAAGGTACTAGTGCAGAGCAATTAAACTGGAATATTATGCAAAAGCACTTTCACCTTTTCTATTAAAGTATTACAGAAAAATTATTTTTTTTAGTCATTGTAGAGGAAAAAAATATGAAAGCAGGAAAAATTTAGTTTATCTAATAAGAGAAATCTTTAAGTCATGCATTTGCATTTACATTCCACAGACAGTAAAAGAAGCATCAATATTCAAAAATAAACATTGTTTGTACAGGTGATGAATTAATATAGTCTGAGGCTCCTAGGCCTGAAGTTTCTGAGTTTCTAAACTCAGTTTCTTTGTGATGTTTTGGTTTGGGAAGACCTGGTTCTCACAGGCTTGACATGAACATTGCAAGTGTTGTAACAAGAGTAACGTTTTGGATTCCTGTCTGTGGGACATACGTTCTCTGTGTCTTTCGGATTTGGCCATTGGTCAGAAGAGTGCCAGAACTCTTCAGTCCATTGGCTAAACCCACAAGATACAGAGAACGTCCATCCCACAGACAGGAATCCAAAATGTTACACTTGTTACAGCAACACTTGGAGTGCTCATGTCAAGCCTGTGAGAACCAGGTCCTCCCAAACCAAAACATCACAAAGAAACTGAGTCTAGAAACTCAGAAACTTCAGGCCTAGGAGCCTCAGACTACAATTCAACACTAGTAAAGTCACTCTAGGTGCAAAATGATGGATAATATGATGTCAAACAAAAAATGAAGAACTGCTATTAAAGCCTTATGTACAGTGTTCTGTGTAAAATGGTCTGAAATTCTGCAGAATTCTCTTTGTTTGAAAGCTGTCTATGTTTGAAATGGATGGCCAGTATCAGTATGAGCATCAGCTCACAAAAAAGCAAGAGACTAAGCACATGAAAGTGTGGATGAGAAGACTAAGTCTGTATCTATAGGCTGAACTTCTCACTGATGCACCTCTAGATGCATGAGCACCTGTAATAATTTGGTCTTCCCTTTGGAACACCCCTCCTGTGTTACACATGTAAATCCCCTTCTTTCTAGAGGGTGTGTGTGTAAGGGTGTGGGTGTTTGTGTCTGCTACAAACTCATTTCTCATACTGGTGCAGGGATGATGATTGTGTCAGATGGCTGTTACAGAAGGAGTCTTCCTATTCTACATTAGTTGGTTTTGTTGGTCTAGCAACTTCACATTCCAAATTGTATTCTTCTCTATTGATACAAAAGTTCACTGTACAGTAATGGAAAGCATCCTATTTATTACAAACAAGGGGTAAGATTGCTTACTCCACACTAAAAGGTACACTGGCCAGAGTCACTTGGCTATTATTGTTATTGTGAATGGCTATTTTATGCAAAGACAGTTTCACTGCTGCTTCATTTGATATTTATATCTCCTATGTCTACAATTTTATATTCTCTATTTTTCACTGCATAAAGAAAACTACAAGCTTGCCTTGAAGAAAATAAAAATTGATGTCTGGCTTTGGACAATTTTGATACTTGTATATTCCCAGGGGTTTAACAACAATTTAAAGCACTAATATAATTCTATGTGCCTTTTACATCAACATTGACTTTTTAATTTAACTTATGTTTTTTACTGTATTTTAAATTATTTTTCCTTTAATCTTTCTAGGTTTTATTTAATCATTGTTATTTTCCTCTTTCCTTTATTTCTGTTACAGCTATCAATCTCCTCTGAACAGACTCTTCAGTATTGACATTCTCCTTCTCTCCTCCATAGTCCTTTTAGCATCATTTGCCCCTGGCATACTTCTCTGTCATAAAAAAACCCCAACTCTTAGTATTCCTTATGGAAAACTCAGATTTTTAATCAGTGAGGGACACATAAAATAAAAAAAAAAGGTGACAACCCCCCCTTATATTTTACCATAAAGATGTGACCATACACAATTAAGTCTTGTAATCATCCAAGAAGGACAATACCCTGTCATTCCATAATTCTGACCAAAGAAGCCTAAGGTTTGCAAATTCTGCTGCTAGCTCTTACTCATTCTATGTGTGTTATTGTATTTTCTCCAGAAACCAGATTTCATGAATGATGGATAGCACATCACTGCACTGGGTGTCATGACAGCTAGTAACTTCTTGGTACTCTTTCTGTATTAATGGCCCATCCACTTTACATCACCTTCTCCACTTTCACTTGAAATGCTTGAGTGTCTCCTCTGCAGTCTCATGGAGTAGAAGCCGTCAACTCCCTCAACAAATCAGAGGGCTGGGCCATATGAAGTTCAACAAGGGAAAGTGCTGGATTTTGCACCTGGGCCAGAGCAACCCTGGATGTATGGACAGACTGGGGAATGAGACGCTGGAAAGCAGAGCCACAGAGAGGGACCTGGGGGTCCTGGCTGGTGGCAAGTTGGATACGAGTGAGCAGTGCCCTGGCAGCCAGGAGGGCCAGCCCTGTCCTGGGGGCATCAGGCACAGCATCACCAGCCGGGCAAGGGAGGGGATTGTCCTACTTTCCTCTGAGCTGGAGTGGTCTCTGCCTCACCTCAAGTTCTGTGTGTAGTCTTTAGCATCACAAGAAAGAGATTAAACTATTAGAGTGTCCAAAGGAGGGCAGCAAAGGTGGTGAAGGGCTTTGAGGGAAGCTGTGTGAGGAGCAGCTGAGGACACTCGGTCTGTTCAGCCTGGAGGGGACTGAGGGGAGACCTCACTGCAGTTACAACTTCCTCAGGAGGGGACAGGGAAGGGCAGGCACTGATCTCTGCTCTGTGGTGACAGCGACAGGACCCATTCCATTGGAATGCCCTGAAGTTTTATTAGGGGAGTTTTAGGTTGGATTTTAGAGAAAGGTTCTTCACCCAGAGGGTGGCTGGGCACTGGAACAGGCTCCCCAGGGAAGTGGTCACAGCATCAAGCCTGACAGAATTCAAGATGCATTTGGACAATGGTCTCGGACACATGGTGTGACTTCTAGGGGTTGTTCTCTGCAGGGCCAGGTGTTGGAGTCAATGATCTTTGTGGGTCCCTTCCAACTCAGTGTATTCTGTGATTCTGTCATTCTGGGATTGTGCCATATTAAAGTTCTTTCAACTATTATGATAACCTTGCTGCTTAGGTAGGAATTTTGGCCACTTCCATTCACTTGGTTTTGGTTGTCTGGCTTGCCTTGTGGCTTAAATGCTAATATATGCAATGCGCTTACATTGATCAAAAACAGGACAAAAGCATAATGGGGCCCTGACCTTGCTTCACAGTTAGAGAACTTGCATAAGATATCAGAAAACTTCACAGATATGTGGACTTTTGTCTAATCAATTAATTATACAGTTCTGAGGTTAAACTGCTCCTTACTCCATTTGTGCAGGCTAATTGATACATCTATACAAATACAAGAATCAAATTTTAATGTTTTTTCCAAAAGCTGGCCTTGTGGAAATCTTTAGTTATATGAAATTATAATGAAATACTTAAAGACCTTCTTGGACACGAAAGTGTAATACCAGTATAGCTTATTTCTTTAAAATGTTAAAAAAAAGTTTTCTTATTGATCAGAGTTAGGTTTTTTAATACAACAGTCTACACAACATTTTGTAATGAGGTCATTAGGAAATTATGTAAGTCATATTCTATAAGAAAAATGGGTAAATGAGAAATTAAAATATTTAATGCATCATATCATGCTCTCTGCACAGCAACTCAGCCAAGCAAATGTGAACTGATAGAAACCTCTTGTTTTACTTGCTATAAAGAAAGTGGGGGAATAGTGTTCAGACCTGTACAAGAAGGATAAATAATATTTCACATTAAATTTTGGGGTTTGTGCTGTAAGGTCCTTCAGTTAGTCTTACCATTCAACTGATGACTCTGTGAAATACTTAACATTGCAAAACTTCAGTGGCAGCTATGATCAAGTCATTAAAATATTAATGATCAAGTCATTAAAATATTAACTTATTATGTGTTTTGCAAGCACAAAGAACAAAAACGATGCTGCCTCTTCTCCCTCTGAGAGAACTCACATTCATTCTTTAGTCTTTATAAATGGTGAGCTATGAGGTTTATCTTCACCAGATGAAACCTGAGATAGTGAGACCAGCTTAGAAGATCTTTTCATGTATTAAATTTTCCAAAGAGTTTAAAAGCTTTTACTTATATGTTACTTATGTGAGTGATGTGAATTTTTGTAATGACAGAGATACAAGGGATATTACTTGCACAGCATGTGTGGGCAAACAGAGAGAAAACAGCGAGTCTGATTCTTGAAATGGAAAACCTTATATGATACTGTCAAGATAAGCATAAAGACTGTTATAAGCAGGGATTTGTCAGTACGAGAGAGAACACAATATTCCCAATATTGGCAGATGTTTCTCTCTGAGTGGCTGTCATTAGTCTGTAAGTATGTGAAAATAAACTCTCATCCTCTACTTTGCAAAGGATAAGTTTGGTATATGAAAAAAACGCAGCCAAGATGATAGTGGGATCTCATCATTAATCTATATAATGTATAATAAGTTAATTTTGAAGAAAAAACAACCTTAAGGCTTCAAGAAATTGTCAGTGCCTGGTGTTCATTCAGTGAGATTTGCTACACAGACTGCAGATTTACTCTGCAAGACTCAATATGCTTCTGCTGCAATAAGTCTTCTTTGCCAGTCGATCAAAGAGAAAATTGAGAGAGAGTGGCTGTAAAAAAATTTGCCAGCAGTTGATGGAGTGTAATTGAGTGTAGCTGATAGACTACCAGTAGCTTGCTATGTGTTCTTCCCTTAAAACAAGGCACCACTAATGGTTCAGGCATAACAGGGAGGAGTTTCAAAACTTCATTTACCAGCAGACTTAACCAGTAGCTTTAAAAAGCTAGTGTTCCCAGGTACTCTAGTGCACAAATGGGGAATCTTACTGCATTTGGGTTTGAGGAGGCTCCCTCTTCCCTGGAGGCTCTATGGGGAAGGTTCTCTCAGACACTAACTGCTCTTCCTCTGCCAGGATTGTGGCCTTATCCACAGCCTGTACCTATGTGTCTTCAGGGAATATTTCACACCTGGGGCTTTTCTCAGTGGGGAAGACTGAAAATGGGTATTTTTGGAATGAAACTTGAAAAGGTACTTAACTGTAGCAGAGTAGCAGGATATACATACTAGCAATAAATGTGTAAATCACTAAATAGGCATTTCCACAAGGCTTTCTATGGTGTCTCTACTCATCAGGGAAGGTCATTAAATGAGTTTCCCCTGTTTGACTTGACAAAGGATGAAAGTGGGAAGAAAAGCTAAGTGAGAGAAGCTAGTGAGGTACTGAAGTAATGCTTGTTGCATCATGTTCTAATTGTGTTTGATACGATGGAAAAGGAAGGTATCTCCTGCCATTGTAATGCTGAATTAGCCAAACTGAGAAACCTTGCTGCTTATACAGAGGTGGATAATCACAACTGTCATTGCACAAGTCCATTCTGAAATATTATGGTATATGGCTTTGACTTTGCTATGCTCAGGTCTTTCAGTTTTCTCAGTTAGTCAGGTAAAAATTAATAACTTCTCTCCATTATTGTGTTAGCCTATATGCCAGAAGGGATGAATGCAAATAAATGCAGAAGTGTAAGCTTAATCAATTGCTGGAGACTCAGTAAAGCCTTAAAGATGTGTAAAAGATACTGGAGACTGTCCTGAAAGGAACATGTTTCCATTCATCTGATTTAGTCGTAAACAGTTGTGAAGATTTGCAGTAAAGCAATATTCTTACAATTTCAGTAGCTTATGCTCAGACTTGTCTTCAAGATATTTTAGAATAAACTTGACATTTATGGAAAATATTCTGGCAGAAACTGAATAATTTTGATTTTGAGAAACAGATCCTTTCAGAGTTTCCCCCTTTAAATGTCAGAATGTTTGAATCTTCATTATTTTTATACCTGGAAAGAATATTGGAAACCTCAAAGAACACCATGATTGATATTTTTACTGATCAATTAGAGTGCAGGAAAACTTGAAATCAATGTAGAAATATAAAACAGGACATATTATACCACGTTACCTGCAAGACGGTTTTCTAGTCTTACTTTTCTCCCATGAACTTAATGACTTAAAACAAATTTTTACTGCAACTTTTCCTGTTAATTGCTCTTGCAAGAAGGTGACTGTTTCATTCTGCTGTGACTCCTGGGAGACTATCTCAGATACTAACTGAGCCTTGCTGGCTCACCTTGGCAGGGAACTTGTTAGCTCTCTCCAAACGAGGTAGGAAAAATTTTTTTCAGATATCTGAGAATGCAGCCAAAGAAAGGGAGACGGAATGATCTAGAGTTCATTGTTCATTTATGATTCGTTTTGTGCTAATACAAATTTCCAGTAATGGATGAATTTTGACCCAGAAAATCCCATGTTGAGACCTTAAGGACCTTCTGTTCAGAACCTGAAATTTTCACTGCCTTTAATGCTTTTTTTTTAAAAGACTTTTAATTATATTTTCCAAATAGGTCAATTGTCTTCTCTAAGCTTTAACTCTGCAGTTTCCATCAATATTAAGACGCACCAAAAAGTCAATAATCACCATAAAATGCACCAACATTTGTTCAAAACTCCAACTCAAAATAAAGATTACAAGAATGGTCCTACATGTTAATGAGTTGCATGCTGTGTGTTCCTGCATGGTTCTGTTGCTCTGCTTGTCACTATATTTTCAAAATATGACCAGTGGTTTAATCTTATGGCTGACACAATACCCTGACAACGCATGCCTTTTGCATCCTTATGTAATTACACACTTTGTAAACTTTTCCCTACATTCTTTCACAAAAGGTGGAAAACTAGTGTGTGTTTTCTCTCTTTTTCAGGACTCTATCTTGCTTTAAGAACCATGGACCATTGGGAACTCAGCCTATGTATCTCTTTTGAAGTCAGTGTAGAGAGCTTATTCCACATAAGTGGAAACTCTAGCACTGTGTTTTAATTCCACTGGTCACTAGATTTCTGTGAATATTTAGTAGACTTTACTGTATTGTGCATGTAGTTAGTAAATCTCAGATGTTCCAGGATGCGTCTTCATATATGGTGACAGTGTATAGAGCACAATTCAGGAGCAGATGCAACAGGTGCACAGACACAGACACAGAAACACACAGACACACACAAGACACACACAGACACAAACTGTGACACAGACTGTGACACAGACAGAGACACAGACAGACAGAGACACAGACACACACACAGACAGACACGCAGACACAGACATACAGCCATAAACACAGACACACAGAGACAGAGACAGAGATGCCCAGAAGTCTTTCCCTGTAATAAATCTGGTGCTGGTCTACACATGGCTGCTGTTGGAACATCCTGTGAATTGGTGTATCAGAAAGAGGGATCATATGGGTCCCACCTGCAGCCCTTGGTCACTATGGATCAGGGGCAAGGAAGGAATACAGAACAATGTCCCCTTTTTCTTATTCCTGTAGTCTCAGCTGGTCCATCTGTTGGCTTTGAGAGTGGTCCTGTGCTACTGAAATAATACCGCATTGGGCTGAGAAGATCATATTGAAATGATTTTACAAGGGCTGCTAGACACGGCCTTTTGGCCATTTTAACTCTGCAGCTTGATGATAGAGGAGTGTACCATTTCAGAAAACAAAACAAAACAAAACAACCCAGCATGAGCAGCCACAGTTAGTTAACCTAAAATTGCTAAATCAAAAGCAAAGTATGTAGACTGATGAGATGTTCTTTGTCAGATGAAATGTTATAAACCAAATTTGACACTACCATAAATTGGCCTGATGCTGGCAAAGTCAATGGAATTTAGCCTGCTTATTCCAATAATCTACTTGGCTCAGTGCCTTGTGGTCTTGCCTCATGAGGCACTCACAGTGCTAAAAATGCTCCATTTTAAAAAACAGTGATCATATAGAAAAGTAGAAAATGTGTATTGCTGAAAATATGTTGCCATCAAAAAGTGCAAAAAACAGAAAAAAAAATACATTGGTTGGTAGTTGGCGAGATCAAATAGAAAGAGTCAAGGCAATTAAAAGATTTCAGTGGATTAAAATGTTGTCACAGGATAACAGTCTCCCAGTGATAGATTCTGAGGATATTTACCTTCAAAATAAGAAATATTAAATAGTAGCAAAATACTTAACCCATCATTTATTTTCTACTGTACTGAGGAATTAATCAATTAAAAAAAGAAAGATAATAAATTATTTGTGGTGGGTTGGTGGAGTTACACATTAAAATAAAGATTGATGGTTAGGATGAAAAATCATGTTTTGTCTATGTAGAACTCAAGACTTGCACACAGTTGTGACAAGGCAAGATGAGAACCAGGGACAGAAACAAATGTGTTTCTTGCTCCCCCCACCAAAGTGGGAGGACTGACCTGAACTTGGAAAGGGCTCTCTGTGATTTTAGAGCAAGTAGAAGGGCTAAGCTTGCAGTGGTGACCTGCAAACCCCTCCTCAATGCTTTCTCATTTTCCAGTTTAGACACTGCTGACTCAGCACACTGATATCTGCACACATTTTTTCAGGACTCCCAACAATTTAAACACGTTGAGCAGTGGAGTTTAGCCATCTTATGTAAGAGCACAGATGACATTAACTTCTATGGATTTTCTGACTAAAAACTTCCATATTACTGAATTAACACCTACATTTTTACTGCAGATCTGGGCCTGAGATAACATAGCTGGCTCAAACACTGTTTTACAGATACAAAAGGTATGGGATTTTAGACAGTCATTGAATTAACTCAGTACAAATTAATGTGCATAACATGAGAAAACATTATGTACATGACATTTTATTTGTATATGTCTGTTGCTCTAAAACCTAGTCATTTTTTAGGTGGGTCACAATTTTAAATTCTTATGCCAGAAAAAACTATTAAGAAGTCATATTTTTAAAGACTATCATAGTTAGAGTTCACTTATATATTTCTACTATTTACAAGGGATATTTATACATGGCAAACAATCTGGCAGAAATTTAAATAAAAATAATATTTTCAGGGTTTGATAACTCAAATAACTTGTTCTAATGTAATGTACACCAAAGCGAGTTTAAAATACACTTTAAAAAAACTCTACAGAGACCTTCTCCTCTATGTCTTCAGACATTCAAGAACAGAACAATGAGTAGGGTTCATAAAAAAGTTCAGAGTCAGCAAAAACTTAAACTCTCTAGAGTCTATTCTTTGGGCTGCTGCTGCATTAACAATGGTATGCTCATTTAACATTTAACAGACGACTGTACTTGACATTATGTACGAAAAGCTCTAATCCTGAAAGCTTGAGTAATCTAAAACCCATCCCTGACAAGATTTCACTGCTGGAAGCCTAATTTCAAAATGTCAGCCAAGGCTGAGGAATCATATATTGCATGCTCATTAAATGCAATAAATCCATTACAAACTTTTCAAAATCTGTTATAATCTTGCCTGCAACCCTGGGATGGGGGTAAGACCATACATAAATGAAAAAAATGTTGCCTTTCATGCTATGTGATATAGGAAAATAAGGCTAAATAAGGTTAACAGCTTTCATATGCTTAATTGTATAGTGTGTAGCCAAGATTTATCTTTCTGCAAATTAAATGATACTTCTCAACTATTTATGTGATTGGAAATCTATAAAAGCTCTGGCTTAAAACAAAACTGTGAAAGTTCACATTTTAAAAGTGTATTTCTTTATCTCAGAGTATATCATAAGTACATCACAAGAGAAAGACAGTATTGATAGAAATTTAGAAAGAATCTGAATGTCAACAGCTTTATCAGCTTGATTTCTTTTTCATTTAAATGAAACTTGACTGTGGTTAAGAATCTAAACAAATCCAACATATATGTTAAATGTACCATATCAATGGTCATATTTTGTTAAAAAATGTGTATAGAAACCAGTGTTAGAAAATATGACTGATGAGCAGGCAGACCGGGTGGTGTGAATAATGGGGTACATACAGCTAGTTCCTCCATGTGCCAGGGAGCAGTGCTGTGCGGAAATCCCAACGCATCCCTGGATGCAGCACTCCATCACTGGGAGCACTGGGGTTGTGTACAAATCTTTGACCAAGGACCAGCCTAACTGCTACTGAAGGAGCGTAGCTGATGTGTATTTAGGTAAGATTGAAAACTCCCTAAATATATGATTACATCCTATTACAATCAACCAACAGCACATTCCTGTTACGGAAAGATAATTAATATCAACACTTTCATGCACAAATGCTTGGTATGTTATAATCCTTGTTTAAGAAGCTGTTACTGACAGGAAGTTTGGTTTCACACAGGATCAGAAGAGAAAAACAATTTTAAAAATTTAAATTATCTCAAGTTAGCATACAAAGATGCTGCTTTGTATAAATTAGCCCTGAGTTCTACCTTCCACCGGTTTTAGAAAAGCAGGAGTCTCCTAACCATATTTTAACATTAATACCAGTGGTACAAAACTTGGCAGTGGGAACATATGAATTTATCCCTTCACCAAGAGCATAGCTTCAAGAGAGAAAAAAATGCAGTGTTGGGCATTTTTGTTGGGAAGCTTGCTCTGTCACTGTAGTTTTGGTGTGCTCTCAGAACACAGAAGAGGTTGAGCCCTTCAGAGCTGGTGTTTGGGGGAATATCAGCTTTCTGTATCATACATGGGTTTGGAGGCAAGCAAAATGCTGAGCAGTTAAATTCCACAGAGGGGCTACATTTTGAAGCAAGTCTGAAATTATAATCTCTAAGTCTTGAGAAATAAAAGAATATATTCTTAATTTTTTTTTTAATTAAACATGTTTGGATTTAATTTCCAAATATAGTGCAGTAAGTTCAAGTGTTTCAGTCCTTCCAGAAAGGGCAAAGTCATGAAGCTACTAGAGCTGGCACGGAATTTTCACTAACTTCATTTAGTCTAGACTACTGAAGTTCAAATGATATTTCACACATATCATTTGGGATATACTCCATGGAACATGTTTAATACTTAAAATACAAACAAGTTTAAAGCCCATTGTCTGTGCATCTGTGGTATCTTTTGCTACTATAACTTAAGCTGCCATAAATTAAGTGGATTTCACGACTAGTGTGCTTGTATATTAGTATTTTCAAGAAAGACTAATTTGTGAATACTATCTTATTAAGAAAACCCAACTTAAATGATAAATACCATCCTATACTGTCAAGTTAGATTAATAAATCAATCAATTCCTTCTACCCTAAAGGCAAAGAAGGTACTGAAAATCTGGCTAAAGTTCCTCTATATAACACGAACTAGTGCTTATACATGGCAAAAGCAGTAATAGAAAAGCTGCAAACTTAAATCAGTTCAGTATTAGATTGCAAATCTATACTAATGTTTCTCCTGCTGAGGTGGAGGAATCTAGAAGTATAAAGAAAAAGGCACAGTCCCTTAAGAGAGCCTAACTTGTCACTTTTTGTGAAAGGATTGGAACACCTACTGTCCCCTGGGGAGCCTTTAGGCAAATCAGCCCCACTAGCTGCTTAAAACTGTGAATATGGCAGCCTTGTCAGTATTGCGATTGCTCACAGAAAAGTTTAACAGAAACAGTAATAAATTCATCTGGATATCATGTCATGACTACTTAACATGACTACTCGATTCTCAGATCACTGAAAAGCAACTGCATCATTGTGCAAAATAAGATCAATTCAAGCTGCTTGCCCACAGATCTATAACATGTTCACAGTTTCTTATAGCCAAAAATTGCTGACACTTCTAACAAAAACTAAAATTCCATGAATGTGAGAGAAATTATACAAGAAAGCACATGATGCATAGAACCAGGTGTCAAATATATAGAAAGATATCCAGTGTGCTGTTAGAGTAAAAACTTCACCTGCCACTGTCACCTTCATTAAAAGTCTAAACATTATTTTGAACTCTGAAATATTTCTGAACTAAGGAAGGTTTATTATTAATTGAATTCTTCTATTCAGTTGATATTAACCTCATATGAGACTGAAGGAATATATAAATGATTTTATGCATTCATATGCACTAGAATATTGCAATATTAAACAATTTTTTTGCTTTGATTTCAAAAGAAAATAGCCATTTTAATAATTTTCAAACATATCTTCAAACAAAGGAAAAAAAGCAGAATAAAGCATATTACCTTTTGATTCATATAATGTAGGTTCCCCATATTCCTGTGTTCAGATATTTTTGTGATTTGGTTATGTACCTGGCACATTGTCTTTGTTTTCATCATTTGCTCACATTGGAAATGCAACAATGTTGCATTTTGACTTCAGGATTCTGTGCCTGTTTGATCTAGTCACTCATGCATTGTATTTTACTCTCATACACACTTGTAGATCCCATAATAATTAGAGGAAGTTGTGTATTTAAAAAATATATTTTATGATGGATTCCTATTTGGAAAATCCTACACATATCAGCGTACACAGGCACACATATACATGCACAAAGAAAAGTTCCATAGGATTTAATGGAGTTTTTGGTTTTTAGAATTTATTCCAAACTACTCTTGAATTGTGTATTTTCAAGAGATGCACTGAATATTCTCTAAAAATCTAAAACAAAGATACAATAACTTTTTTAAAAGAACAATGGAAATATGAAATATTTACCCTGTTGAAAGAAACATATGGGAATTTTCCTAAGGGTGTTAAGTATGTGGACCATGAATTACTGCTCAGCAGCAGTGACTTACAAACTACTTGGTTCACATAGCTGGGTGATAATGGTTACATTAGATTTTTTCACCCTGCCATGATCATTGCAACAAAGGACCTAAATTCTTAAATGGAATTTTTGCACAGGTCCCAGAGCTTTAGTGGGGCAAGAATTCACTTCAGAATTACAGTCTGGTTCAGTTCTAGGTGCTATTAACTATCACATTCTGTTGATTCAATGTCCTGCTTACTATAGCTTTTTACAAATGGTTAGATCTTTTAATTTCAAATCCACTATAACTCAGTATACAGAAAACTGTCACATTAGAAAAGATGGCTTAAAAAGTATTAAAAAAAAAAAAAAAAAGGGATTGCTATATCCATTGAAGAGAAGAGCATCTCACAGGAAAACAAGTTAATGCAAATATACATTTTGCTTCTGTGTTGGATCTGCCACTATTAGGTTTTTCTGACATTTTGTAAAAGTATAGAAAATATATGGTATGCAGTTATTTTGGCAGGCATACTCAATACAAAATGCTGTTCCTTGCATGGGTCCTATCTGGAGCACCTTAATCCTGTCCCAGTAATATTTGTGACACTCCTGGGCCTTTCTCCACTCTTGCTCCAACATATTGCTGAATAAATAGCCATCATTACCAAAGCACTGCAGGGTTTTAAGCTAAATTTCAAAGCTCTGCAGGATTTCATGCTATACAGCCCCCATTATAATCTGGGGTATTGTGCAGCTTAAAAAGCACTGTATGGAAAATCTGCCCCTAAATGAGAGCTGGAGGGGAATAAATCCCATATTTGGAATTAGAGAAACTAAGAGAACAGCACCTATTCTATTACACTTTGACACGCAGCTAGAAGAAATGAAGAAGGATATATTTGCTAGTGTATTCAAGCTACTTTGTGCTGAGCTCTTGAAACAAAGCAATTGTAAACTAAATGCTTAACTAGATAGCAGAGGCTTTATGGCCTGTTTGCATTCTGAAAGAAATGCAAAGGAGTTGAATAAGACTTTAGGACTGATTTTCACTGTTTTTCACTTTACCTAGTGATTCATACTGATGTGTACTGATTGTGATGGTTTTCAAGTAGTTCTGCTGTCACACTTTTCCTGCCATTTTGCAAGGCTTTACTAGCTGCAGGTATAACTTAACATTCAGTCCTGTTTAATATTCTTTAACAAACTCATAGTTTAACATTGATTTTAAAAGGTAGATTTTACTAACCAGACAAACATGGAACTGTCATCATGTTCTGAGCATCAATCTAATGTTCTCAGTCTCTGATAACACAGAGATTAAAAACAGGCATAAGATCAGCCTGGAAAATGGGTGTTTAATAAACAATCTCTTTCTTTACTGAGTTAAGTTTCATCTCTTGAAAAAGTTTCATTCTGTTAACAGACTTAAAAAAACCCCCACGATTTTGTAAAAGTAGATTTTATTTTTATAAGGTAGTATTAGCCATAAGTTAAGCGAAGAATGCCTGACCTACTTTAGAACAGAAGAGAATACTTGAAGATATAAGTACATCAAGGGAGATAGTGATTGTCAGCTTACTAAAGAAAAAAATGCTACATAGTGTGATTTCCCATAATAGTATAAAGCTACACAGGAACAGGGCAGTCACATGCCAGAATGAATGGTTTCCTGAAGGGACTTCAGAACAGGCCCTTACATCATCAGGTTATTTTGTACACGTGCATGAGGCAGTTTTTCAGTCCTGCTCTGTGCCATGGGGCTGCAAGATAATGATGCATCAGATTGCTGTCTGGCTTAGGACATAACCCCCAGCTAGGGCAGCTTAATTTTGAGTGGAAACCTCATTAATTTATTCCACAATATGTAAAATATACTATATATGACATCATTGCATACTATAATTCTATGTTAAGTATATGTATATAATGTAATTTCTGCTCCCCAAAGCCCTTTAAACTATAGCTCAATAACAGAGAGAACAAAACATTTCTTATGAGAAGCACTGCAAAGGAGAACTCCTTGCACACAATATATGTCCCACTGGCACATCGTAAGAGTCTTATGCAGCTACCACATCTCATAACCACACTTTATTTCTCATTTTTCTGTCTATGAGGCAGTGCTACTGCATTCAGTTTTTATAACTGAGCTTGAAATGTTCAACTTATCCTCGCTGAGAAAGGGAATTTGATAATTTGAAGGCAACAACAGAAGAGGACGGCCACTACTCTAAAGAGATTATCTGTTGAGAAGATTGACAGTCGAGCGAAAAAGTGGACAAGAAATGTAGAGGGACAAAGTGAATAGGAAGATCTCTGCCTCTTAATTTAGGAAATTAAAGAGAGGCACAAAAAGGAGGTGGAAATAGAACACAGAAGGAACTTTCCTTCTTCTAACATGTAAATCCTTAAGAGAGTTGCTTATGTCAACGTCCAGGTTGGAGCCTCCAACAGTCCAAGAATGTGATGAGCTCCTCTGTAAAAAATGATCTGGAAACAAAACTTGCCCAGCTGGCCAGAGCCACTAAAGACTTGAATACTGTAGTTGGATGCTGCTTCTTTTCGTATGAGTTTCAGTTCCTTATTACCATCAGAAAAAAATTCTCCAGTGAAATACAAATACTGAAGAAAACCTACATGATCAGAAGGTAAAGCTGGTACCCTGCAAGCTGTCTTTCTATTTGAAAATGGAGTAACCCTATGTAGAAGTTCATAGTTTCCCAAATATTGTCTTTGATCATAATGTTGGATAACAAAGAACTGGCATGAAACAATGGAATGGATGAGAAGAGCCAGACCAAAAGCGTAAGATTACAAATCATAATAGCAAGGCAAGCAATTCATAAAGAAAGAAGATAAAAAAACTGAAGGGAAGTAAAGAAAAAGAAACAATGATGAAATCAGAGACAATGCAATGATAATTTTTCTTAGTCTTTAATTGGAAAACAGATTATTTTTTCCACATGCAGTCCTGAAAGCAAAATCTCCAGTCACTATGAACACTCCTTGCAAGGAGTTGTCAATAAGAAGGCAAAATGCAGCCTTTAAAACTAGGACCAAGCTACAGAGCCTGGGCAGTGTAAAGTGGTGCTTGGCTCCTACCAAGACAGTCTGACCAAAAACTTCTCTCTCCTCCTTTCTGACAGCCAGTGAAAGACATTATACACTTATTCCTGCTCAATAAGCATAAAATCATAGAATTGTTATAGTTGGACCTCTGAGATTATCAAGTTCCATTGTCAATGTAGCATCACCACCATGCTCACCAGTTACCTGCATTTTTCACACTAGGAAACTAACTAGGAAACTGACTAAGTAGGAAATAAATTAATTTTACTCCATTTTACTCTATTCTCCACAGAATCAGAAGTACCACAGCTCTGTTTTCACAAGAAGGATTTTTCCTTGGGGTTCAAGAGGAAAGGAATGGGTGGCTGTCTTTTCTACTGAGCATGTGGGTCAGCTCTTCTCCACTCAAACTTGCTATGGCCTGGAAGGCAGGGCATACAATTAAAGACACAGTTACTGTATTGCTAGTAACACATTATCTTAGTTTCTAGTATTTTTCTTCCTAATTAAAAGTAATTAGCATATATAAACATTTTTTTTCTGAAATGCTTTGAGCTCTGTTCCAATTTAGATTTTGTTATTTAGAAAGGTAAATAACCATAAAAATATTAAGCAAAATGCAACATGTCCCATAAAGCTCAAAGAAACATAGATGTTTACCATTCAGCTTCAGATGAAAAGCAAATGCTTCTGTATTCTTTTGTGAGTGTGTGACTTCAAATTGTTCCTAAGTAGCAAAATTGTCATTGACTGAGCCCCGGCATTTTATTATATACAAATTATGACGTATTAAAGAAGGCATTAGCAGCCTTTTAAAGGAAATAAAATCCATTCAGTTATTTTAAGTCATTAACCGCATGGCTAACCACATGATTAACCCCTGGCTCTGAGTCTTGTATTAAAAATTTAATGTATATGGAATGCAAACCATTCTCATCGAAAACAATATGTACTATCTGCAGAAAAAAATAGTGACTCAGTGGGAGGAGATGAATCTGGCACAGTGCTATCCATTTGGAATGCACTAAAATCAGAGAACATCTAAGAACAGGGAGTATCTTAAGGAAAGTAAGAAATGTACTCAACTCACTGAGACCACACGTGTGGCCTTCTAACTTGTCATTCCTAACTTTTAACTTGTAATCCCCAAAGAGGTCTTTTCTGTCAGACTCCAGGTTGGAGCAACAGACAAACCCTACAACAGTCTATGAATATGGTAGGTTCCTCTGTAAGAAATGCCCAGCTGGCCAGAGCCACTAAAGATTTGAATACTGTGGTTGGATTATGCCTCTTTCTTATGAGCTCCTGTGCTTTACTGTCATCACAAAATTGTTCAACAGTGAAACTGAAAATGCTGAAAAATCCTACATGATCAGAAAGTAAAGAAGGTATCCTGTAACCTGTCTTTATTTGAAAATGGAAAAGGGTTATGTATACGCTCTTGAATTCTGAAATGTTGGCTTTTATCATAATATTGTTATTTACATGCATAAGTTTACAGGGTAGAAGTTGTGACCTTCTCTGCTTTGTGTTTCACTGGTGTATCAGCTTTTGAGGCCTAAATATTTAACCACTCTAATCTGCTCTACATGTGGAGTGCTCAGTGGGTGACACTGCCACACAAGTTGGAAGCCTCTGATAATGAAAAAAAAAAAAAAATTCTTTGGTTCCACTCATGTGTGGCTGTAATCAATAAGAGCAAAGTTTGTCGCCTTCACAGTACTACTGCTTCTAGTACAGCTCTGCCCTGTGGGTGACCCTACCCTCACTGCTGGCTTGAAATGGAGCATCTTTTTTGCTCCATTTTATCTTTCAGAGTTTCACATCCAGCCTTCTTCATAAGATCCACTATTTATGTGTACCAATCAACATTTCTATGGTCAAAATCCTCATTAACGGAGAGAAAACAGTCTTAGTATAGCTGAGCGGGTCCTCACTCTGTTTTTACGGGAGAGCTGGCAGATCTCAATGTGCTGACATTGAGAAAAGAATGCAAAGCTGATACATTTACTCAAGCTTTTTCCTATGGGAGGGGCAAGTATGAAATAAGTTGAGGTTCTGACCGAAAGGAAAAATAAAAGAAAAATGTTTATTTCCATTAATAAATCAAATGGAAAATTTGTTGATGTTGAAAGTACTCCCAGAGCCTTAATGATAAGTTTATTTTTATCAACAACAACAATAATTAATAATTAATGCTATGTGTCTCTCAGATTGATCTTGGCAACTAAAATTAGCAAGTATAAAATGCTACATTTTAAATTATATTCTTAGCAGGGATTCCTCCTACAAAATCTTGTGAACTATATCCATGTCCATGACACTCTGGATGACACGATATAGCCAAATTACCTCTGGAAAGTTTATTTGTATCCTCTCTGCTCCTCTGCAGGGAATTCCCTTACTGATGCTCTGTGACCTGCAGAGCCAACAACTAAAATCAGTACCATCTTCTGAACATGAAGCAGCATCTCTAAACCAACTGGTACTTACAGGTTTAGAGCAGTCTGGGTAATGTTTTAGTATAGATCTATTCTCGAATTTTAGAAGCTACAGGAAACAAAAGCCTATAGCAGACCATGGTGAGAGAACCAGACTGTCATAGGGCAGTATTGTACATATGACCCTAACAAGAAGTTTGGAGAAGAAGGAAGCTAGGGACTACACTGGAGGGCTACTTGTTTTGTGCATTCCTAATAATCCATTTTTTAGTCCCTAGTTTTTAACACCATTTAGACAAATTCCTTCCATAAGTTTAAGCTTTTGTAGCGCACTAGCAGATTTCTGCCCATCAGTTTCTAAGGGAGACAACAGAATCCAAGTTACCTAAACCAGTTCTTCCAGATGACACATGATGACAAGTTCAAATACAGAGAATGGAAGGAGCATGAGCTGAAATTAGAAAAGCCCATCTGAGTTCCTATTATTTAACACTAGGAGACTGTCGCTGACAGATACCGAGGTCCACTTGCACTCAGTGTAGCATACACATATTTTGAATAGCATTTCTGTAAAGTGCTCCTTTGACAGAAAAAAAAAAAAACAAACCAAAAACCAAACCTGATTTGTTTCTTTGGCTCTGCTTTGCTCATCGTACCTACCCACTGAAATATTGAAACTTCAATGAACTGAGATCTCCAGAGGCTCCAACACATAATGAAGTCATCATGGCATAACAAGTGTCATATGAGCTGTATCAATAACTTGTGTGCATGTTCCTAGCCATGGCAACTGCAAGGCAACACAATTTGGCTTAGTTCTGATTCATTTCAGGCTTTGCATTTGCTCCTGGAAAAATGTGTGCACTGGGATTAATGCCACAACTCGAAGTTTTGAACACTTCCTATTTGCAATCAGCAGAAAATTTCCTATAGTTAAAAAGATATATTTGATTGTTTCATGCCTAATGTTTAACTAGGGCAGATACATTCTGTAGGTATTCATGGACTATGATTCAGTCTTCTCATTAATGTTTAAAAATCTCTCTAGAATATGTTTTTACTAGTGTTAGGTATTATTGCTGAATCCTCTTTCCAAAAGGAAGAATCCTTTAGAAGTGAATGGAAGCAGACACTTGATCAGGTTTAAGTCTTACATATTTGTTTCTGCAGTGATTTTATCAGCTGCCGTTTCTGAATAACTACAAGAGACAAACTGAGTCTAACAACAGTTCTTGTCCATAATTAATGCTGGCCTGATAACGAGGTCTAACAATTATTCCTAGCAAAACCATTTTTATTCCACTTTAGTACAACTGCAATGCCTTGTTGGATCATTCAATTCAGTAAAATGTTATTATTAATCTGTATTTACTTTAAAAGATAAGCGGTGTTAAAATTAAAGTTTTATAGCAATAATTAAATTGCTAATGCTCAAGCATGAATTCTGATTGACTTGACGTAAGAGGATATACAGTGAAAGACAGAGACTTATAAGCCCTCTTAAATATAAGAAGTATAAATTCTAAATGAAAATAACAACAGCTTTACAATTAATCCCATCTTTTTAAAACCCAAGTTTCAATAACTATACGTTCTGACACGAGGTTTTGTTGTCCTGTATGGCACAGCTAAGCTTGTTAAGAAAGCCATTCTCTTTCTAATCTTTCACCTAACTTTTAAGTGGCATTTAAAGAATAATATATCCATTTAGATTTCTAGCTCAAAGAAATTATTTAACTAATATGTGATAAGTTGCAAAAGCATTTTTTCATGAAATGGAAAGCATAGAGCACAAATTGTATGCTGTGCTACTAATTAGAGACAGATATGTAATCACTTACTAATGGAACAATATTTTGTGCCAACCTTATTCATACTTCCTTCCAACTGCTGGACTCCTTGTGCCAGATATATTTCAATTTTCTTCAGGAGAGACAGATACTAATGTGTTTTCCATCCTGTTTTTAAACCCAGAAGTCTAGTGCATACTGAACTTTCTTGACATTACAGGAATTCTATCAGTTTTAACAGCTTGAGGCCTTTTTATTACAAACATGTACACTTCCCTGCAGGGTTCTGGAAATCTCACAATTACATTCATTAAAAATGTCCATGATTATAGCCAAATGCATGCTTTATAGATTTACCTTTACAATTTCAACAATTATTCTGAGCATAATTTTCTATTAAATTCCACAAAATACCTACTTATTCATCCACAATGTCACTTTGATATGAATTTTGACAAAACTGTTAGAAGAGAAAAATTCTAGAGCACATTAATTGTCAAATTTGTCAGTACCAGGCTTAATGTCTATGGTATGACTCACTGAGATTCAACAAAATAAGCATGTATGTCCATGAAAACAAGTATAAAAAGGTCATGTTTCAGCAGCAGTCTAAAATTAGAAACATTACATGCCTTTTACATTAGCACCAAGAGGATCTCTAGGTACATAATTTTGGGTCCCTGGTCATACCTAGGAGTCCCTTTATTCGACAGGCTGAGCTTCCCTCTCATGACAAAACCCTGCTGTGATCCAGAAAGTCTACCAGCACTGGTCTTTCTCATGTTATAAATATGCTCAGATCACACTTGCCAAATGCTGACTTCATTGACTAGGGCACACAATGACCACCATTTCTTTCTCAGAAAGAAAAAGCAGGAAAGGTCAGAATTCTTGTGATCATCTTTGCTTCCATCTGATTGTCAGCCTCAGTCTAGAACAGAGATTTGCATACTGCTTATCCCACCTCCCATGAAACATCACTTAACATCACCTTGAAGAAAAGATAGAAAGCAGAAATGAGAATGAAAGTGATCAGACCAATCAGAGAATGAGATCAATCCAATCATTTTCTGCTAAAATGCTCTCATTGGTGTGACTGCAAGATATAGGGCCTAAAAACTGTGACCTAGGAGAATAAAAGGAAAAAAATGCAAAACTGTAAAAATGAACTTCATAGTGCATGTCAAGGTTAAAGAATACCATATGTTCCTAAAAATATGCAGACCCAACAGGGAGTTGTAGCAATGTATAAATAAAAATCAGTACAATAGGTAGACAACTTTTGCAAATTTACACTATTATTTGTTAAATTATAGTCCTTTAAAAAGTGATTTTGTTTTCTATTGTTTCATTCTGTTATACAGAAAGAGTAATGATGCAATAATTATTGTTGTAGGGCAGAAAATTTACATTGCATTTATCTCAGAGCTGTGATTTTTGATGTATAATCTTACTGTGTTTCTGTGTCTGTTTAGGTTTATGTGACAAAGGGTTTCTATGCCTAGATTCTTAGAAAGGGTAATTCACATACAGAAATCCATTGTAAATTCAACTTTTGCATTAGAACCAAATAACTTGCGTTTGATGTTGCTGTTGTTATCATTCTTACTTAAACCCTTTAATCTTGTGATGTTAATTGCTATGGTAACTCCATTTTAAAATATTTTTTACTACTGGTTAGAATTGTTTATTATTGCCTCTTCCTTAAAAGTAGCATCATGTAAGTGAAAGACATGAACATTTAACTGTTTGTAGATTGTTCTATTTCCCATTGAATACCTTTCTATTTCTATGGAAATTCAAAAAATAGGCAAAAGAGAGATGTGGAAAAGGTAGGAAGCCTTTTGTGGAAGCCCAAAAATAGCTGCTTGAGTCATCAACAGATTGTCTGAAATAATTCAGAAAGGTGTTTGTTAGAGAATGAGCTATTTTCCTTTCAGCTGTGGGGGCAAATTCTAGAAGAGAAAAAACTACTCTACACAGGTCCTGAAGATAAAGGAGGAAAAAACACACAATTTTGGGAGGAGTAGGACAGTAGAGAGTTACTTCAGGAAATTCTGTGCTAACAGCATCTCAGAGCAACCTGGCAGTGCCTATAGAAATGTTACTGACAAGATAAAGCCAGGTTCTTCACAGTGATGTGTAGTGGGATAACAATGAACATAAAGAAACAAGAGTAGGTCCATTCCAGATATATGGAAACACATTTTGACCATGAGGACAGTCAAGCTGTGGGTCAAGTTTCCCAAGGAAGGTGTCACTTCCATGCCTCGAGATTTTCAAGATGCTACTATACTATTTTATAAAGTCTTGAGCAGTTGACCCTGCTTTGAGAATGAGATTGGATACACTTCCCAACCTGAACAATTCTGGAATTTAAAATAATTCAAAGAGCTTTTTAAAGGGTTCTGGGGATAGGAGACAGAGAACACATGCTTCTAAAACCTAACCAATTTCTTGCCTGTAACCTGCTTACAATCAAAATGTCTGTTTTGTTTAGATATAGCAAACTGAATGATAAAGTTGATGTATTTTGAGAAACAGCCTGACAGGCACTTTTGAAAAGAATGTTACCTTCTCCTCCGAGGCAGGTAACAGTAACATGAATGACAATGTTTAGTGATCTTGGGTAAGAAAGATCTGCTCCCAGAGGTTCTCTTGAGAATATAAAAGCAGGTAGTTAATTCAGCTGATGTTAACAGGTTTTGTCAGAATTTGGCATGGTAAAAAAGCACTGCTTAAACAGACCTACTCCTGTAATAGTTATTCAGCTAAATTGGCTTTTCTCCCTTTGGTTGCTTCCGAGTTTCAAAACACACAGCAGACAGATGTGTGTGGTGCAGTGCACTCTGACTCCTGCCCTATTTACTGGAGTGTTTCTGGGATGGATGACCCAAATCAGAGACTCTCTGGGTCAGCTATTCAAAAAGCTGTTATGAAAAAAGAAAAAGAAAAAAGATGACTATCAGCAGAGTAGGTGTTAATTTGGAAGTTGGATACTGACAAAAATTGAAGGATATTTTCCCAGGCTTCAGCTCCTTAAATGGAGGGTATTCCCTTGAAGTTCTATAGAAAGACTTGAAATATGGAGTTCTACTGCTTGACGTACTGAATTCCCTACTTCCTCATTGATTTTCTAACACAACCTTAATGCTGTGTTAGCATCATTTCTCTGTTCGTTCCATCTGCTCTGAGGTCTCCCCCGCTGTTTCCTAGGAGATATATTGCCATGATGCTTGCATCTGTAAGTCAGTGGCAGATATGGGACAAGAGCCACGTGGTTAGAGGCAGCATTAGTATCACCTGAACATTTGCAGGTTTTTCAGGGGATCCCACCACCCACTGTCTCAAAACCTGAGGGAGCTCCAGTTTTGGAGTCAGCTACTTCAGAGTGCTACGGGAATGGGATGCTTTGGCTTCTCAGCTCCTTTCCACTTCTACTTGTTTCTTTCAACCTAACACCTCTATTAAAAAAAAAACCAAAACAACAAATGCTAAAAGTGGGTTATTTTTGTCCAGTCAGTCTATTTAGTGAACATTCTAATCTTATTATCTATACATTTTTATGGGGTTTTGCTTGTTTACTACAATGTCAGCCTACTGACCATTTATGTTATGGTGATCAGGACAGGCCTTTTTCATATCCTTTAAAGTATGATCTAAGAGATGAATTTCAAAATAATAATGTAATGTAAAAATGTAAGCATAATAAACTGGATATTGCAATTAAACATGAATGACACAGAATATCAGGGTTATTTAATCTTACATTAACGTCTTCCCTGATCTTTCCATAGTAGGTACACAGAAACCCGACTATGGCTAACAAAATGCACTGAGTCTTACAGCATTTTTAAAAAAATGTTTTAAAAATGTTTAAGAATATGAAACTTTCTCACAAGTGACCCAAACATCAGCAATGAACCCTCAATTTTAGCTAGTATCAGATTATATAGAAAATAATTAAATTTTTCTCATATGTATAAGGAATTATATTGTTTATTTAAAAATGTATTTATCTTTGTTTACTTCACAGGAAAAGGAGATATACAGGAATTCCTTATATCAAAAAGCAAAGGTGTCTTTGTTTAGGCAAAACTGTGAACAAACCAGGATATTTTCTGAATGTATACGAAAGGAAAGAGAATTTATTAAAAAAACCCCACATAATATTTATCAATAACTTATGGGGGGTAGAGAATATATTCATTAAATGAGATCAGAAGCATAGTAAAAGTTTATAGCTTAAGCATTAAAGGTCCACATATAGAAGAAATTCAGCCATTTTTCTTGATGGCAAGAAGAACATTAGGAAACACAATATAGCAAGAGTTATGATACAGTGAAAACTACAAATCACTGATAGATATTTCCTAAAAATACCTGTCACTCTCTTCAAAGTAAATATTTTTACTTTGAAGTAAATGTAATCTATAAAATAATGCTTTTGTAGATGTTAGGGACATCTCATAGGTTTTATGAAATAACAGATATTTGAGCAATTAGGTTATAAATGTGAAGTTTCACCCTTCTTTAATTCAGGAGACTTAATTTCAGAGTTAAAACTAAATTCAGTTGTTCAAGTGCAGCAATTGCATATCATCAAGTTTAAACATGATTATGTGACTAACATTTAATAGTGGAAAGAAAATGAGACAGAAAGAAGTACAAAAATACATTATTATGCTTCCCATCCACAGTATAACACCAACTATATTTAAACAAGATACATAATTAATTTCATAATATTTTTGTAATTTCAGCCTTCAGTGACCTGTATTTCAAAACAGGATCTGACAGAACAGAAATCTTTCACACAGTCTGAAACATTAAGAAAGCTTTGAATAAAGTTCTGTGTTTTCAAAGGTTTAAGGAAACATAATAAAAAAGCAGAACATTTCTTATCTGTGTCCTTCAAGAAAATGCACATGTTTTGCTAAGAAGGAACAAAGGGGCAAAGCCTTTCTGTTGACAAAAGGCCTTTTGCTATCCCAATCCAAACCTTACAAGAGAAACCCTACTCCCCTCCATGACTTCCCTCATGAACTATTCTAAAATAAGATGAAATGACCCATGACCTAGACCTCTGTTCTACTGTTGGTATGCTCAGGTTATTTAAACTGGATTTAAAAAAATCACTTTTAAACAGTTAATATGAAAAATGGAAACTCTTTTGTAGTTTGAATGAATATGAATTCCTTCTAAATTTTCTCAGTAAATATTTTGTCCATTTCTGCACATGGGAGGTGATCTTTTTTACTGAAAAAGCCCCCAGAATTTAGTTGAAGAAAAGAGAATGCATTTTTCAAACTCACTTAGCTTTAATTAAAAGAAGCTTTTGCAAAAGCATTGATGATATACTCAGCTTTCAAAGAGCAGAGCTAAACCTAACATTCTAGAATATCTATGATTTTTTAAACCAGAAAGAAAATAACAAAACCCCTGCACTTATCTAGAACAAGACACTCTGTATTTTTTTCTATGTCATTGAAGTCAATGGGTGTGCTGTAACAAGCCACAGAAATTTCTTGGAGATTGAATAGCACTGAAGTTAATAAAAGTAGTTTGCGAAGCGTTTAATACAGATAAAGGAAACCACACACACAAACTGCAAACAAATCAACAGTATGCTGTCTGCTATAAATACATCTTTGGTATGCTTAACTTGCATACTGTTCAACTTTAAACTGGAATTTATCTTTGATAACATTTACAAGGACCTACTCAAAAAGGAATATACAAAAATATTGAGCTACAGACAATTTAAATTCAGAGCAAAGCTAAAGCACAGAAAAAAGGGATATGCTTCAGCACTGTGAATATTAACATCATCATGTGGATGTTAACTAGCTGTCCCAAAATATAAGAATAGCATAACAGAAGAATGAGAATGGAACAGAGTAAATAAACCCAAACTTGGCCTATTATGTTTCTCAAATGTTCTCCAATACATAAAAAAAAAAAAAGAAGAGCACATCTTCTTGCCATAAAATACTATTTCATCCTTTATTCATCAAACAATTTTTGCTGACTTGAATATTATACTGTCTTAATAAAAAATTTCCAAGATTTCTGCCACAATTTTCAAACACTAAAAACTCATATGGTTTCACTTCCAGTAAATAATTAAACCTCAGAAACATATCTAAAACATTTTCAATCTTGAATCACAGGTCAAGACCTGATTTTCTTTCTAATATTTTCATTTACAGATTTAATTTTCCAGTTTAGAAAAATGAAAACATAATTTTTCCTACAGTTGCCAGTATTGCAATTTAGATGTATGGACTAAAAATAAAACACTGGCTTCTTGAGATCATATATAATCTTGAAAATGAAAAAAAAAAAAAATCAGAACTTAGATTCAAATACATCTGATGCCTATACACATCCCTACTTACAAACACAGTGAAGTCATACCCAGATATGATTGCTTTTATTTGAATATATTTTCACTAAACAGTGGCGTTATCTGGCCATTTTTGTTGATGGTGCATTCACAGGCCAGCCTCTTGGAGCTACAATACATTCATGTATCAGTCAACATTGTGATAAAAATAGTTATGGTTTGTAATAAGGGATGTCCTGCTGGACAAATGTATTTTGCCTTTGATCCATTAGAGGTGCTCCCTGGCTAGAAGTTCCTGGTTGGCAGATGTATCAAAAGCAAGATGTGGACTCAAAAAGAAGACAAGTGTAGCAAGAAGTGTTATTTTACAGCAATTTTTCAGACTGCGTATTAAAAATATAAACTTTGTGTTGTGTTTTTTTCTGTCAATTATTTCCTTTGATATCTGCATTTTTGGATTTGTTGGTCTCAGAAATATGTTAGTGTAATATCTCAGTATTTTGAGAAGTTCAGGAAGCAAAAATGAGGGAGTTCAAAGAGATTAAGCTTAATAGAAAGGAAGTGGATTAAGGGCATGTTTTACTTCAGAGTCCCCTGAGTCAAGTATCAGAGAAAAGCTACAAGCATATCTAGGAAATGTGTTATCCAACACAGTTGCTCTGATGCCCTCAAACTCTGACTCTACAGAGGCAATGTACATAGGAACTTGCAGCTACTGAAACATATCTATTCTTGAAATGCATAATAAAATAATATATATGACTATGTATGTTAGTGCTGAAATGCTAGGGAGGATTCATTCTGTACTCTGGTATTCTGAAGGTGTTAGCACATTTCGGTTTCCCCCCCACCCTACCCCCCCCCCCAACAAAATCTGAGAGTTAGGTGGGTTTCTTCTGAAAATTCCTATTTTGTTTATTTGTACCTCTACACACTTTCAAAACTTTGGAAGCATATTAATACCTTGATTTCAATAATTTTGTTACCCTAGGTGCTGGAAATGACTATGCTTGGTTTGGATATGTTCTTCCAAGTACAGCTATGTGACTTGCATTGAATTTATGAGAATTCTGGCAGCTAAACTGCTAAGCACTTATTTGAAAAGAAGTAATGATTAATTACAGGTGTGTTGTACAAACATCAGTTACTATAGCAGATGCTGACCATTATTTCATTTGACATAAGAAAAATTAAGATGTGCCTTAAGTAGTTTAACACAGTGGGAATAAGCACTTGCTTATTCCAAAACTTCATAGCATTCTAGCACATATTGCCCAGTTAAACAACTACACACTATTTTCTATTCCAAGCAATCCTGCAGTTATGGTTGATTTTAAGCAACCCCTTATTGCCACTTGTGAAAGCTGCCTAGCATCACCAGGCACTGGGTGATTCCTCAAACCACTGGCAAACCTGCTGTTCTACAGGAGAGGTGCAAATGACAATGATGTTCAGAGAGAAGAGTATTAATAAATCAGCAACAGATCACTAAATAAGGTGTGCAGGGTTATTATTTTCTTATAGCTACATCAGTCAGAGATCTAACAGTTCTATGGCTTGTTATGATGTCTGTTCCTGCACGTTTTTAAGAATCCTACTCCAGCTTCTAAGCAATTTCTACTTGCCTTTCGAGTACCAGCGTGTTAATAAAAAGACAAAAACACTGTAGCGCAATCCTATTACAACTATTATAATGAACCAGAATCTGTGCTTTTGATGTCGAGCCTTTGAACTTTTTTGCTTTGAAATTTAGTTATAAAACACACAAGTCTACCACAGAGAACACAGCTTATCTAGAGGGAACAATACCAAGAGGGATTTTTGGAAGGGAAAGAAAGACTATGCAAGATGGTAAATATTTTCCCTTGTCTCTTAATATTTTACCAAAACCACCAAGTCCTACGAGTATAGGACAAAATGAATGTAATTATTTTAAGCTAAAAACAAATAAAACAATTATATTAATCTTTAAGGGAAAACTTAATACTATCCATCTCATACCTTGTTATGTGTCTGAGTTTGTCCAACCAAGATGAGGATATTTGATGAGATAATCGACAGGCAGAAATTGATTAGAATTATGGACCTCTCAGACCTGATGTACCTGTTCAAATTAAAAAAAAAAAAAAAGAGGGTACAAACTTTCTAAAAGTAAAACAACTAGTAAGTCACACAGTTTTCATTTAGTTCTTCCATTAAATATTGGATATACTCTGAAAGAGACGTGTTCCCTTTCATGTGCTCAGAAAGAGTATTAGAGAGTTATAACAATACAAACATGAAAACTATGATATTTTGACGAATATTCCACAATTTCCTCTTAGTATCTTGATGTATTTTAAAAATAATCTATCAACGATTCTTTTGAAAACTGCTGGCAACATGGTTCTAACACCATATTGATAATAATGGGCTTACATGCATTCATGTCAGGAACTTGTTATGCTCTCTGCTTGTCCCTGGGAATATCCACAGCTGGAACAGACCACTCATAATTACTAACTTCAGCAAAAATATGGTGATTTACATAAACAGAAGATTTGATCCACAATGCATAAATAAGATGCAGGTTGGTAGATGATACTATGGCAGTGAATTTTGAAACACATTATTAGGAAAAGGATAACATTAATCTTGATGTCCCAACAGTACTGCAATATCTTCATAAGACTTAATGCCAAAAAATATCCAAATGTGTTTGGAAAGATTAAATTATAGCAGCGAACATCACAATCACCCTTGCAAACTTATCGTATTAATTTTACGAATATGTTTAAGATGAAAAAAAGTTGAAAAGTCTTATCACATATTTGCTTTCAAGATGCAAGTTCCCTCATTTTTCTGTATACAACCTTTTATATCCTACAGGACAGAAAGAGAATGATTGTGGTTACAAGTGAAGTAGCTTTCTGACCTGAGTTTTAGAGCTTTTAACAGTAAATGTTGACTACTAAAATAAATGAAAGTTAAGGGTGCCAGTTCCTCTGAAGACCACACGATATCTTTATATATTCTATGACCTATACTATATGCTTCTCACTGGAGTTCAGTTAATATTGCTGTCTCTTCCTGAGATATACACCCATAGCTGACTCTGAGGAAGTAATAAAAAAGGCTGTTGAACCCATAAGTAATGCTGAGTGTTGTACATTAAATTAATTATAGTCCTTTCTCCTTGCATATCAAGAGATACAGCATTAAATTTTTTTAGTTAGAACAACTCTAATACCACAATCCACATTCTTCTTTAAAATACAGCAACATTCTTAAGGCTAGTTCTATGTATTTGCAAACAAGTACAAGAAGTCCAGTGCCTTTGTTCACACAGAGAGCTCACTGCTCATTTCTAACTTGTTAGCTATTGATTCACCTGGCCCAATTTCCAACACAAAGTGCTCATGGATTACAATGGACCTTTGTGGTCGAGCAAAAACAGTGCAACAGGAGCTCACAGCATTAATTAAAGCCATAACACGCAACATTTTATCTCCACTTCACAGAATCATAGAATCGCTTGGGTTGGAAGAGAACTTAAAATCACCTAAATCCAACTCCCTGCCACGGGCAGGGACACAGTCCACTGGACCAGGTTGCTCAAAACCCCATCCAAACTGGCTTTGAACACTTCCAGGAATGGGGCATCCACAACATCTATTGAGACAACCTGTTCCAGTGCCTCACTTCTCTCACAGTAAAGAAGTTCTTACTTGTATCTAATTTAAATAATGGAGTAGACCAGTTCCACTGAGCATGACAGTATCTCTATCCAAGTGCTAAATATATCAGGGAGTGCAAAAATAACACTATAATTCTTCAGATGGGAATTATATCCTAAAATACTCTCATTCTTAGTTTTGACAGACAAGAAGTGATAATTTTTATAGTCTTTTATCATAACTTATGTAACTAGATATTCTTAATAATTATATATATTTCTAACCCTGAGTCTCTATGGTACATAACAGTGATAGAGAAATGGGTGTAAAATTATCAAGCTGTTTCTAAAAGCAAAACTCTATTGGTTGATTTTATATTACTCTGGAATTTATTGTTTCATCCCCTTGTTTCTTATTACTTTCATAAGAACCTATTTTACTTTAATTATTGAAAAAAAGTTAAATGATAATCCATGTTCATTTATAAAAAATATTTATTGCTTTGCGTGACTTTTCATTTTACTTTATGTTTCTTCTGCACTAAGACATTATGCTATTTCTCATTACTTCTCACATTAGTTTACTCTGTAAGTATTTATTGCACTTTTAAGTCAACATAATATTTTAATATTGTAAACTCAGGATGGAAAGAAAATCTATCACTGGAATGTACCACCACACTATTTAAAACTATCTAATTTTGTGGTCTTTATTCAAACGTATAACTGATGCAAATGGACTCAAAATCAGTTGACTGAACCTCCCTAAATGTGCCACTTCAGTACTGTTTTATTTATAAGTTTTATTTAAAAATATAGATAGGAGAAAATCAGCTAAAGGTAAAAGAATCCTGCATTTAGCACTATGAATACCCCACCAAAAGAGCAATACCATTCACACTGAAGTGGAGAAAGAGAAGAGTGGGCTATACCATCGTCATCAGGCCAAAACAGTAAAACTGATCAATCCCCCCAACAAATGCATCAGAGCGTGCACTACATTTTCCTCTTTTTTTTTTTTTTTTTCTTCTCACTTTCCAAACAATAAATGTGGGCTCTAAAGCTCTTTTTAAACTGCAATTCAAACAAATATAACAACGTATACATTTAGCTTTCTCAACCTGTTACATACCTCCATAATGCTGCATAGACAACTGCTAGAGTGATCAAGGCCAAGCAGGAAAGACCACTGCCTACTATTAAGGTCACTGAGGGTGTACCAGATGATTCCATGATCTGTAAGTTACAACAAGTGACCATGAAGAAAAAACATCCTCCAGCAATTAAACCACAAGTCAAATAAAAAAAAGGCAAAAAGAGCAAAATTAAAAGCAGATAACTATCACAGATCGATTCAGTAGTATTAGTTTTGAAGAAGAAATCAAATTCCAAAAATGATCCCTACATAACTCTGAGATCTGCTTAATACATTCCTCAGAGGCCTATGAACTTTAAAATGCCTTGTAATAGCTGCATGATACTCTGAAAAATAAACTAGTAATATTACAGTGTAACAGGAGACTATGATGTTAGCACAAGTTTAAATGACTCTCCAGATAACATCAATTAAAATATATACTTCTCTTCAGAAGCAAAAATATTTAAAACTGTGCATTAAACAAACTGCTTAGTTTCACTCTAATATATTGAAGATCATCCAGTAATTTGTTCCGTAATTTGATTCATGCTTGTTGCAGAATGACCGAACTTTCTGACTTCTAATAACTTTGACTTCAATCCACTATTCTCACATGCTTAATTTTCTTGGGCCTATGACTGCCTAGAAGGAATGGCAGGATATCTATGGCAACGGTATCATAAGCCTTCATAAAAAAAGCTACAAATTCAGAATTTTTTTCATTTTTACTCTGTGTAATAATAAAAAATGAAAATGAATGACCTTGAAAACAAACTAGCTTTCCCTGCTGTAAGGGAAACTATTATCCTCAGGTATCAGGTTAGCTTTTTCCTCTGTATATATATATGCTCATGTTCTGAAATAGACACGGATTTTTCTAATAAATATGGAAAAAAATTTAGATCTAAAAGTTATAAAGGATACCATGCCTGGTTTACTTAAATGCTTTTTTAAGCTTCAGGAATGTATCGAAAATTACATTTATCAAGATACCTTTTGTCACTCAAATAGGATATAAGATAGATGTACTTTTAGGCCAGATCTCAGGCAGAAAGTAGCATTTTATTCAACCACTTTTTTCCCAAATGGATTTACTTTGCTATTAAAAAGAGTCTGTTTGTATGTTTCCAAAACCAGAAAAATGAAATCATTCTTTAGCATGGTAACTTCACAAATATTTGCTCTTCAGCTATTTTTACACTCAATAATATTGGGAGTGTCTGCTCATACACTTAATGTCCCCTCTTTCTCATGAAAACTTGATTATTTTTCTTACATCATATCAACAGACTACATAGAAAATCTGTGGTGAAAATGTCCAATGCAGATCTGCAATCTGTTTAACTACAGTATCTAGGGTTTTCCTACCAAGAGCAATAATAGAGACCTGTACGTTCCCTTAATCGTTCAATACAAAAGTTTTCTACACATTTGCACCACAATTACAAGGCTTTCTCTAAAAAAAATTATAGAGCTCGAGAGCATGTGAATTTCACTAGGGTTTAGTTGTATCACAGAGTCTGGAATTCATTTATCTGAGACACTGTAGACACCAGGAGACTAACATTTGACTACCTGCAATATTAAACGATTCCTCAATGCAACGTCTGCAATATACCTGAGATGGAAAGCTGGACCAGCTCCCCCCTCCCCCGCATTCCCCCCCGCATTCCCTTTTGCATTAAAACTGGATTCCTCCCCCCCCCCCCCCCCCCCTTTGTTACTTACTATTTCTCTAGGTTGCTGAGCCAAAATGGCGAAGGTAGAGAGACGATCACATAAGCATTTCGTATGGGATGCATCGGTAAGCACAGTTTTACATCCCTGGGTGGACCAGGTTCCCAAAGAGTCGTTCCTGCAAAGGAGAGAGAGAGGAGGGGGTGGGGGAAATGGGGCTGATTACGCCTGCCGGCCGGTTCCGTGAGCACACAATGCCGCGGGACGGCGAGCAGCGCGCCGCGGAGTTGGCGGGGCAGGGCGGCGCGGGCGCGGAGCTGTCCGGGCGGCGGTGCTGAGCGCCCGCCGCTGCTGCGCGGAGCCCCGCCAGCCGCGGCAGCAGCCGCCCCCTGCGCTGCCAGCCACCTCCGAGCCTCACCAGAGCACTGCGAAAAACTCATCGGGGGAAGAGGGGGAGGCTTTGTTTCTCTCTCTCTTTTTTTTTTTTTTTTTTTTTTTTTTTTTTTTTTTTTTTTTTTTTTCCTACCGGCTCCGTTTCTGGCCTTTTGTGGGAAATGTGATGTTCTGTAGTCGCGGTGTCTTTTTGGAACCTTTCTTTCTCCACTACTCCCTCCCCACCCCCTTTCGTGTGTGTGGCTAGGTTAAAAGCATGTGGTTCTCAAACGTCTGTCTGGGTTATGCCAGTTGGACCGGGAGATGCCGGATCTTCTGTTCTGACTGCTATGACTGCTATTTTCGCTGAGGATTTGGGATTTTTTGGTTGTTGTTTTTAGCTAGCAGCCTTAGAAATTTCACCCTGGAAACGGCAGCATCAGATGCCTCCAACTCTTGCCTTAGCTCCAGCAGAGGGGTGGATTTCAGTACAGCAGCACACATCACCAAAGAGACACACGAGTTCGCCCTCCAGACATCACTCAGTCAACTCGCCTTTCCCTGGCTCCCTCCCCCTTCTCGATTCTTTTTCTTGGGGTGGCAGCACCAAGCTAACCCCAAGCCAAAGCAATCGTTTGGTGGCACCTTTCACCAACCACCCCTATACAAAACATGATGATTAACACAGCCCCCAGATTCAATTAGACATTCAATATGCTAATGCGGGGTCTGAAACCCACCCCAGCAGAACAATAAAAATGGTATCAACCCACGTTTTCTTTGTGCAAGCAAGGAGAAGGAGAGGGAGAGACAAAAAATTATCTCTCCTGTTTCCTGAACTGCAGTGGGGAGGGGGAAATATTTTCTACAGGAAAAAGGGGCTGGTTTCAACTAAAGCATATTATCTTTACATGTGTTATATTTAGAGAACAACTGGGTTTCTTTCATCTTTTTTTCCCTCCTTTCATGTCCAAGGAGCAACTGCAGTGACTCTGCTGCCAGCAGCAGCATGTGTGCTGTCAATTCCTGTCCATTTCACCTCAGGTCACTAAATGACTTAAAAAAAAGAGAAAAATGAAGGTCGAAGAAACAAGGAGGGGGAATAAAAATTTCCAGTCCCTGTGACCACCCTTGTATCACCTCTTCTGCCTTGACAATACTTCTGTAAGTGATTCTATATGCCAGAGCCCTCTTGCAAAAGCAATTTGTTATCCCAAGCCTGCTCTCAGAGTGCAGTTCACCCCAGGCCACCTCAGCATTTCGTGCCACTAGTTTTTGAACACACCAGATGTAACCCTTACACACTATTGTCTTCAAAACAGAATCCTGTAATAACCAAAACAAACAGCGACTGAGGGAAACAATTGAGAGAAAATCACCAATTCTTCAAGCCACTAAAGCAGTTTATTAGCTTTCCCTTGCAAATTGTGTCTTTCAGAGAGCCACAGGCTAAATCAACATCCACTTTGAAAAATAGAGTTACATATTTTAAACTCAGAAGCATTATCTTCTGGATAACTTAAACTATTTGTTTTATTAGCTTTCTTGTCTCTTCTTTTATTGTGGCACACAGTTAAGGCCAAATGAAATGCGTTTATCTTTGTTGATTAAATATTAAGGATTGATAGCTTAAGAGAAATCGACATATTTAAAAACATATTATTCATCCTGAGAATTAGATTTAATAAACTGAATTCACCCTATGCTGAAAAGCATTGGATGAACAATATCCATTTAGCATTAAATCCTTGTAGATGGTGTCCAGTGCACAAGTTCTAATTATTAAATCACAGAAACCAGTGTAGTTTAAAACAAAGCATCTGTTAAAATTATAATTATGTTTAAAGTACTATAAATCATGGGCAGGCCAGCAGGTTTACACTGGATCATTCATTTCTTCAAGTCACTTTCACAAATACAAATTTCCAGTCATAGAGTAACTAAACCACAAATACAATACATATTTTGCAAAAAGTTTTCAATACTATAGAAAATTTTGGAGAATTTCCAAAAGCAGTCTGAAACAAACAAAGCAGTCTAATTGGATTCAAAATAAGACATCACAGCAGAAGCAGAGTCAGTCTAATATGGATACTTTTATACTTTATTGTTCATTTTTTCAGTGATACACTTCAATTTCTTGCTTAACAGCATTATGTTTTTATATTTTGCAGATCAAAATGCATTAAATAGTTCCTTCTCTCTCTTCTAGTCAGTGCAGTTAAAAAGAAAAAAAAAAAAGCCTCATTAATAAATATATTTGTAGTCTGTTGAAATTATGGCTAACAGAAGCTGCACAGAATGTTACACTAAGTCCACAAAAGAGACTGAGTAATGAACAGGACCAAAGAAAAGTGTAACTGCAGTTTGTTGCATGAGGCTTATGCCAGCAGAACAGCAAATGTATGACTACTATTCCCTCAGAGGTGCTGGTAATTTTGACTAGTTGACATAAACAGTTTGGGTTTAGGTATAAGTAAATAAAGAACAGAAATACGGAATTAAAATGGATATATTGCAGTTAATACATCTCAATGCAACACTTTTTATAAATTATTCCATCTGTGATCTACCCCTCTTGTAATGCAACTCTTCTGGTCTAACCAGAATCTATCTCATACTTAGAAGCTTCATTCTTTTTTGGTGTGATTTGCTTTGATTAAGTGTCTAACATTTAGGGTTACCACATGAATATGCAAAAGGGCACCTATTATTCCTGTGGATCTTTCTTGTTATGCAAAAAGTTATAAAGGAGTGACAGGTACTATTAACACATGTTCTATTTATATCAAGGGAAATAATTGAATTGAAAATATCTAGCAAATATAGATGTAGGTTCATGCCCATTATTGGCAATTTTTGTACTCGTCTACTGAGTTACAGATGATTTAATCAACCTGGCAGAACTCCCATGATAGAAGCAAAGGAATTCCCAAGAGCATAGATTCACTATTGCAGATCTTGTGTCATCCTGCAGTTGAGGCAGGGAAAAAAGCAGGGGAATCAGGGAAATAGTGGGGGGAAAAGTCTAAGTAGGATGTAATTTGGGCCTATGGATCTATGGCATGTGGACCAAGAATACCCTCAGCTCCAACATTTATCTGTAAGTGTGTCCTTCTCGAAGTAGTCTTAGAGCTAGTGGAATGTGGGAGTGGCTTTTCAGTATCCTTCCGGAGTTTAAAGTGAACATCCTAGTTCTATGCAACAAAAATGATGATCAAATGATATACAGAAAACTATTTTAACAGTGTATTATATAGAAAGAAAAAAAAAAAGAGTTTTACTCACATAATGTATTACACAAAATTGCATAATTATGCTCACTACTGAAAAAATTATATTACTCCCTCATATATCAAAATGGAAATGTAGTTTAAAAGACAGGACCATCTTCGTAAAACAAAAAATGCACTCATGACACAACGTCCTATCTGACAATGATAATCCGGCCATGTTTGATATTCTAGCAGCTGTTTCCCTTATTTTGCAGTATTTGTCTTTGTCTCATGACATGGTTAACCACTATTAGGTTTTTTTTATAATCAATAGTATACATATTTTACTAAGTGCATTGGTTTGTTTACTTTAACTTCCTGATATATAAAAAATAAGTTTTGACTTCGTTATCAGACACACTAACTTAATAAAGGACTTCACCTCATACCATACACTGTCTACTTTATTAGTGCATTTTGAAGATATATTTTTCAAATTAAAGATTTTAACTTTTTTAATGGAGATTCTTTGAGACCAAGGAAGCTAACTAACAACACTTTAAGGAAACACTTTTCCCCAGATGAGCAACTAGTGATCCAAGTAGTTACCTGGGTTTTGATCATCATAAACAAAAAGTTAACATCTTGCCATATGCCTATGATGGTAGCCTACTCTAGTAATTTCTTTGCTGATTGGTAACTATAGTTAAATTAGGATAAGAAAGCTTTTTGTTATTTACTTAAATAACAAAAAGAAGCTGTTATTTAAGTATTTAATTATAGCTTTGCAAAAACCAAACTACACAGAATTTAAGAAATTATATTATTTCTGCTGAGATGATTTTAATTATTCTTAATTCTTGTGTATGTACAGTTCTATAATTTATTTTTTTCTGTTAAACTAGATGCTGTTTTTCCTTTAGGACAGAGTTTGGTATTCCAACTCTATTCTCAGTAAACAATGACATATAATGATAAGAAGCACATTAAATGCAATGGAAAAATGCAAACATTGGAATTTTTTAGCTGGCAAAAGGCAAGAAAAAAGCTCATGGCCCTTATGAATAGCAGGTTATAAATATTACTGAGCCTGTTCAGATGTGCTAGCTGGCACATTAGTAAAGATAAAGTCCTTTCCACAACTGCTTGCTTCTTTACACCTGGACCTAAAATCCCAGGGAAGTCATAGGGAAGGTTCAACTGAAGGAGTCTCCCTTTCAGCTGTGCATGTTCATACATCTGAGATGTGACCTAACTCCTAGCATGCACAATTTCTTCTGTGATCAGTCTTATTCCTATCAGCAGTATATGGCAACATCTGGTTTATCGGTACAGTCTTTCCCAAAGTAAAAAAAAAGTAATACAAAGGAAAAAGAGAAAAAAATTGGACAAAAAAATATGGATATGAATGCACTCTCCCTAATAATGTCACACATAAAACTGCAGTTTAAAAAAATATTGTTTACCCTGAAATTGTTAATATGATTAACATTAGGTCATTATGATTTAGTGCTTCCTTCCCCCTCATGGAATTAAAAAAAAACAAAACAAAACAAAAAACCATGAAATTGTGGAAATAAAAAAAAAAAATAAAATCAAAAACCCCAACTGCCTTTAGACTACATGTCTCAAATACTGAGATGTCCTAAAAAGGAAGTCTGAATTTGTGTGGTATCAGGAGAACGTGCTGCGTGATGAAATACCTTGCAATTGGATTTCCAAACAGAATTATAGGGAGTTCATTTTCCCAAAGACTAAGGCCACTTTTCCAATTCAGACATTGAATTAATTGTCCTCAAATACATACTTGGAATATCTCTTTTTGTCAAAAAAAACCAGAAATCTTTGAAAATTTAATTTTCTTGCTGCTCTTTATATTAAAAGTAAATCCTATATAAATAATTGTTTTGTAAAACAAACGTGCATTTGGCTGAAAACCAAGTTTGATTTTAATATGACTTAAAACTAGATATTAAACCCTAAAAAGTAGGATTTGTAACAGAGCCACTGTAATTATAAGCATACATTGTTAGATTAACTTTCTAATAATGTACAACTTATAGAAAGTTCCATGGGAAGGATCAAAAATTGGCTTGGTTATCTGTTTGGCTATTATAAATAAATGATTCATCAAAAGGAGAGTTATGGAAGTATTAATGCTTTTGGTAATATTTTATTAATTCCTATATTTCCCTGTCCATACAGTTTAGGGCATGATCTAGCACACAGTATGTTTGAACTGTGCTGTAATCAATAATTGCCCTTCTAATAGCACACTGCAAGTGTATCAATGTGTAAAATGAAAAGAAATTTAAAATAAATTATATGACAAAACTAGGATGAAACAAATACTGGAAGTTTCCTGCCTCCTACTGCATAGTTCTTATTAATGGTCCTCTGTACTACTGCTACTACACAGACTTAATCATTATTTGAGTTATGGGATTCATTCATGTTTTTGAACAGCACTGAATAAACGACAATCCTTCAGCTCTATTTCTGTGTCCTAACAAGCCTAGTGGATTGCATTTGAACAAGACCATTTTCCCCCTTTTCTCAAAATTATAGAGAAAATCTCCTAAGATGATGAGTATCAATGCATCAAAACCTTGGAAGGAAACCAATCGCTTTCCACAGCTTTATCTCTGACTCTCTAGATTGCCTCAGAGAAAATACAATTGAAGTACTGGGCATTCCCCCTGTGTACATGCTGCCAAAGGGTGTTGATATCTATTAGAATTTTTGAAAACTGTCTCTTCCTTCCTCATGGATCTCCAGTCCAGACAAGAGGCCCTACTTCCCTTCCATGTTATCTTGTCCCTTCCTATCTTGTCTAGGAAATCTTGTCGAGTTCTTAGAAACTATTTGAAGCAAAGTTCTTATCAAACTCAACCAGACTGATTGTGTCAAATTGACAAACCTAACTATTTGTGAATCTGTGTTCATGAAAGTTCCTATTGAACTTGATCAGTCTTAGTGTTAACAGCAAACCACATTATTTGTGAATCTGGGTTCATGAAAGTTCTTATTGACCTTGACCAGATTTATAGTGTTGAACTGGTAAACCACACACTGATGAATCTGCAGTTGAGAACGACACCCACAGTATTGGTGCATCTGAGATCTCATTGAATGCAATCAGACTTACTGTGCTGAATTGGTTATAATCAGAAATTAAGCCTAGCTGCACCCAGCCCCTTTGTCTCTGAGGACTAGCTGCAAAAGGGTTTATTTTCTGCCCAATTTTTATACTTTAAATGCAACACACTCCTCACAAAATCAGTAAAATCCTTCATGTTCTTTTGTTTAGACTATAAATATGTATGTAGCTTTATGATGAACTAAGGAAAAATTGTCAGGTAGTACTTTCCAATTGATCAATCTACAAAATCTTTCATACTGTACTATTATTCACATAAACTCCTAGCAAAAAAGAACCTTGTAAATTGTCTGTGGCCAGAGGCTGGGAAAGGTTAATTGCTCAGAATTTTATCCTGGAAATTAAGAATGTCAAAGCCTTGTATGTAGTTTTAATGTTTCTTCCAAAAGATCAACGATAAAGCACAGTATCATTAGTTCAGGTTTCAAGACCAGCATGACCAGCAGGGAGAAGAACAGGAGTGAAACAGAATTGAGGGGAAGAGACTGGGCTTCCATCAGTGTTACTGTTACAACAGCTGTGCTATCCTACATTATATATGGGCAGACAAAACTAAAACCATCACATGTCTAACTTCCTCAAAGCATGCTTCGGATCAGGCTCCAGAGATACTGACCATAATTGAGGAAAAAAGTTAAGACACATAATAAGAATGGCAGAAGCAAATCTGCTAAGTGGTCAGACACTGAAAGAATTCTCATTGCTGTGGTGATGCATGTAAGAGCTGAGCTCTCCTTTGGAGCCAAATGTTTACACACTACTTTTCAAAATCCTGAGCTAGGTTCACCTCAAAGATGGACAGTGGAGAGTCCCCATTTTATCTTGCAGCTCAATGGTTCTGAGAAGATGTGAACTCAATTTCGTGCTGTTTTTGAGGGTGTTGAATAGATAAAGATTTGCAGCAGATGACCTAACCCCAAACTACAGCATATGCTGGAGCACCCTCACCCCTTCTTGTTGAAGTAGAGTTATGCACTGGGCCAGAAGGTAAAACAAAGCATGGACTTTGTAACCATAGTGGAAGAAGACAGGGTTTGGCATTTTCATTCCAGTTCTTGCCCCATTCAGTGTTACTTTGCAGATTGAGCATTCAAACTTCAGTATTACATGTTCTCTGAAGATCCTCAGGTTTCATATTTGTTCCTTCATATCTTAGCTGTATGACTAAGAACCCTCATAGTTGTCAGCATCTCCTCCCCTGTATCTTGTGATACCACCTGCTGCTCTTACACAATCCTACTGTGTATCCTATAACAGTTACCCATAAAGAACATGCTGTGGGCTATGGCAATTGGAGATTAATTATTGCCTTAGTGTACAGTTTTAAAGAAAGAAGACTTTATTCTGTCTCCTTACACTCCAAAACCAAACTTGACTCAAGCCAGATTGAGATAAAACAAAGAACCAGTAAAAAAATAGGACACAGTTACAAATGTTTATAAGAAAAAAAAAAAAAGAAATAAAACTGACATTTGCTCTACTGACATGGAGATTATGTCTCCCCTTTTATCCAACCGTTAGCCTGAAGATTTCTTAAGAATTCAGTTTACAAAGAGTTCTATTTCCTCTATATGTTAGGCCTCAGGTTATGTCCTTTTTCTTGAGTAAGACACTTGATTTTTATAACCAATTCTTTTTATGTATGTCCTTCCCAGAAGCCTAAACAGATCTAATCTGTTTTTCTTCAAATGCATTGATTTCTTTCTTATTTGGGAGATTATCTGACCACCCATTTTAATTAAAATAAGTATTCTTTTTCTTCCTTAGAGATGTGTCTTTTTTTAGATCAGATATTATCTTTTGTACCTGACTGGCCAATTAACAACTGTTTCAATAAGAGTAATCCTTATCTCCCTTTTCTCTCTTTGGTGAGTCAGCATGCATCCTGACTGAATCTGCACCAAATGTGTCACTGGTTATCAGGCTGCACATTAAAGACTCATTTGATACAAATACCTCATAGGAAAAAGCATATAGCTTGCTATTGACTCTTGACTGAGATTGGACACAAAATAATAAGCTAGTTTGAGGTGACAAAGAGTTGTAGGGACTGACACTTGACATCTTCAGTTAAATATTTTCTCTTCAGCAAAAACATGAAATACAGAATGTAAAACAGAGTAGTCTTTCCACATAACCAATATTTAGTTATAATAGAAAAGAATAGGATTACTGGTGAATAGAGGGAATTAGCCTCCTTACTCCAAAATGCCCTACAGCCTAAAGATTTAATTCTTATAGCACAGAGATTTCATTCTTACTTCACAAAGATTCCTTCTTCTCAAAAAGGTTCTGAATCTTGCAATGATGAGACCCCCACCTTGGTCTCTCCTACCTTGGGTTAGCTTTCTAACCATTGAACTATCAGACAAAAACCCTACAGTCTAAGGCTTCATTCATGTGCTGTCCATGTTTTATGCATCAGCCAATTCACTGTTAAGTAAATGCCACAGTCAAGACTGACAGAGAGATGACCTGCTTAAGCACCTTGATGAGGGTTGATGCTAAGGTTCTTCTGGAGTGTTAGAAGAAAGACTTGATGGCCAAAACAGCTTAACAAAACTCAAAAGAACCTCTGGATTTAAGATTCTCCAGAGTTGTACAATGGCAGGAGAGGGGGTCTGGAAAAGCCCATTGAGTGGTGGATATCTCCCCATCTCATATAATAAGTGAAACTTAATTAAAATGGGGAAGTGTAACAAATAGGAGCAAGGAGTTGAGATGCACTGATTTCGTATATACCCAGCTATGAGCAAATGTAATGCAATACAGCTAAATACAAAGCTTTTTTATAGTTTTTATGATCTGGTTAAAAACCAAAGCTAAAAATTCCAGATGTTGCTAAGCTGATAGGTGTTAGATATATATTGAAAACTCTAAAATTCAGAGAGCTAACTTCTATATCACTGTAAAGCGATGCATCTTTTTTGTCTTAAAAATTGTCACTTTTATTTTAAGATGTGGGAAAACCACTGTAGTTAGTCAAACAAAGTTAATTACAGATTTAGAAAATGGAGGCTCTCTTATTAAAAGAAAAAGAAAATGCAAGACACACCTCCTTAGTGCATTTTTAGCCACTTCTAAGTTAGTCTTGGCACTGAGGTTCTTGTCTTTCAGTCAGGTTAATTATCTTGGGACTTAATAATGTGTGTGCTCAGCTTCCAAACTCAAAATGGTTTCAATGTAGCCTCTTTGGACTGCAGCCATGTGAGGTACTGCTCATTTGAATCTTCCTGAGTGTTTGTATTTACCAATCAACTGCCCAGAAAGGTAAATTAGAGCTAACCAAGTTGCTTTTAATACCTCTTCACACCTGTGTAGTGGTAATATTGCCTAAAAAAAAAGCCAGCTGATGACCATTTTCTCTGGAGATAACATCTAAAGTGTTTCAGTGAGGTTTTGGCTAGGAGTGCATGGAAGAAGGATGCATGCATCACACTGCACAAAACATGAAAGCAGACGCCAGGGAAAGAGTGATGGTCTGCACTGTGCCACGTGTGAATAGCGAGTTTTATGTACCAGGGATTGTGGCCACTCCATAGTAAAAGGGCACGTGTTGTAGAGGAGACCACTGTGGTCCTCAAGGCCCACAAGTGGATTCTGTGGACATGCTTCAAATTTAATCTGCACATGTACAGTATGTTTCATGCATTCACAATGCAACAAATGATTTGCATTTGTAGTAACAATATATCTGGAAGTGTCAGAAAAATTTACTGCACTGAACAATGCAGGATTTAAGTTCTCTTACTCCTCTGGTAAATCCATTTCAGCTAGAACATGCCAGCTAGAATGTTTAGGCAAATGTGACTGCTGGCATTAAAAACTGAATAAATTGTTTAAGATATTGGACAAGTGCTTTTTTTTTCACAGTCTAAAAAAAGGGGATAGAGGAGGTGTTGGGGAGTATGTGCCTTAAGTAGGTGCCAAAAAAGTGCCTGTCTGAACAAATGAGTAAAATTACTAGCCCATCCACTTTCATCTCCTCACAAATTCTTTCTTTGTGTGTGTCTTCCTGATGGGAAATAGCACCAATACTCTACAGGTACAAGAGTTGTAACAATGGGGTTGTCTTCTGTCCACTGACAAAGCTGGTATAGTCTTCAGCCTTCTGATATGGTAGAAAAGGACTGAAAAAGGTGTCCTACAATAATCAGTGTTAGTACACTAATGATTATGTAGCTTTTATAGGCTTTCTGAAAGTGTTGAAACAGACTGAGAGTGTCATACTGAATCTCACCATAAGGCAGAGAACAGCCCTAGGACTGAAGGCCAAAACCAAAATATGAAGGTAAATTACCTCTAGATTCAAAAGAAATACAACCAAATACAGTGCTATACTTATTTCCTCCTCTCTCCACATAGAGGTAGAGATGCTTGCAGCACTTTTGATGTTTATAACACCGTAAGACTTAGGATATTGAAAATATACGAATCTAAAACACATACAGTAAAATTATTCAGTCAATGTTGCAGCTTTCTGCTCTCATTGGCATGAAAGGCTTATCTCATGATGTCTGTCTGGCTGTCTGTGGTGTGTCACATAGATGTGGCATGTTTTAGTTGAAAACTCCAAATCTGAAATGCCTTTCCCTCCAGTCAGACGTAGCATTGCAAAGAGAAACTGCTACAGAGCCTTCCTACATTTTGACATAATTTGCATTCTGTTATGTTCTCATGCTACTTGATGTTTTAAAAGTGCAATAAATAAAGAATACAATTAATTTGGATTACACCACTTGATCTGAATTATACACAGACTACATAGTACATGAAACTTACTAGTTAGAATATATATCCTAAGAATTACATAATGAGAGCAGTTGCAATTATTGCCTGTGCATGTACATATTCAGGGAATGTCTGAATCCACCTCATGTCAGTGCATGCTGTATATTGATTGGACCTGTCAACTTCAATGGAGTATCCTCTGTGTAACTCACATTAGAACCTAACACTATATTTTGACCTGTCAGACAGCTAAATGATATCTAAAATTACATATAAGCAAACATCTTTCTATTGACTATGCATTGGAGAAAACTCATGAGTATATTTTAATTCAGAGATGCTGGAGCATGTCAAGTGCATGATGTTTTCTTCAGTTATATTAGTTTTTGGCAGGGGTTTGGAAATAGCAAAACAAAAAATATGACTACGCCACTCTAAAAATGTCTATGGTATGCCCACATTTTGAATGCAGTACACAGTTCTGATCTCTTCCTAACTCTAACAGATCTAGTGGAACTAGAGGGATCCCTGGAGAATGTGGGACAGCTTGAACAAGGTAAGTCCCCCCAGTCTGGGCAAGAGGTGGTTGAGGGAGCTCTGATAATGTTTGTAAGAGTGCCATGGTAAAAGTGAACCAGAAATGATTGTTATTCCTTGTAATATATGATCTAAAGGCATTAAATGAAGTTATTAGGTTGTATATTTAAAAAAACAATAGGAGGCACTTTTTTTTTCTCACAGGGCATAGTTAAACGATGGAAATTGTCACCACAGGAGGTTATAAATGGCAGAAGATTATGTGAACTGAGAGGGTGATTATATAAACTCACAGAAAAAAAAAAAATCTTTTAAGGCTACAGCACACAAAGATAAAAAATCTGACTGTACATCCCAAACCGGCTGGAATTTAGAATGCATACCAGGGGAATAGCTACTAAGTAAGTACTTTGCTATTAAGTACTCTTCTAGGCATTTGTTAACAGTCTCTGTAGCAAGCAGGATGCTGGGGCTAGAATTATGTTTTGCCTGTTCAGCCCAGCTTACGCTTAAATTTTTATTCCTGGTTTAAAGGATTTGCTTACAAATGCATTGCATTTCATTTTGCTACTTGTTTCACATTGCATGAAAATCTTTGAGGAGCATCTCTACTGCTGGCACAAATGGCAGTGATACTCTCGGTGCAGTGCACAATGGGGTTCTCAAACCACAGGAATATCAGGGGAGCTAAGAGAGCTGCCAGGAGCCCACAGCTGTGTGGTGGTGTCTGACAAGACTTGGCAGGGCCAGAAGCAACATGATGACCAAGGCCCTTCTCTCCCTGTGGACACCCCCCCCCTCCCAAATAAAAGAATCTTTCTCTCCCAGGACCCTGCCCCCCCCCCCCCCCCCCCCCAAATAAGAATCCCTCAGGACCAAGGACCACTATCAGTCAGGGCATGGGATGGAAGTTGATGCAGGGGATGCAGGAAGCACAGAAGCCCTTCAAGCTCAACCAGGAAGCAGTGGTACCCTCCTGGCAGAAAGCTATGGCTTCTCTAAGCTCTGCGCTCAGCAGGACTGATGCAGTTGCCCATGGTGCTCCAGGGAGAACACGCTGACACTCAGGAGTCAGCTGCAGGGTGTGCTCTGCAGAAGGGCGGAGTGAGCACACCACTTGGGAGGTGCATCCAGGTAGAGGAACTCCTCTGATTACTGACAGAGTGTGAAAAAGAGAGACACCACTGGAATTTCACCCTACTTTCCCTCTGACAGGCAGACAGGATGCACAACATGGGTGATTCCCTGTCTACTTTCTCCCTGGCTGAACACAGTTACTTAAGAGACAGGGAGCAATGGCAACAAGTTCCTGCCTAGAACAGCAGGCACATTCTCTCTGTGACTTTTCAGGTGCCCATGCCTAATAGTGTGATGCTTTGCAAGTGGAAATGAACAACAGCAGGGGCGAAGGTTCATCTAGCTTGGAAGTGTCACCAAAGTCCTGAAGGGAGAAGTCCTGGAAGACCAGATATTCCTCAGGAAGGAAATCTTAAAGATGCAGGAGCAGGCCATTATTATATGCCAAAAGACAAACTAGAGGAAAAGACTGCTCTGTTTGAACAGAGAGTTTTTACTCTGGAACTCAGGGAAAAAAAGGGAGTGTATCACTTTTGAAAGAAGGGGCGGGTGACTCAGGAAGACTACAAGGATGCCATGAAGTTATGTAAGGAGAAAATTAGAAGGGCCAAAGCCCAATTAAAACTTAATCCAGCTACTGTTGTAAAAGACAACTAAAAAACACATCAGCAACAGACAGACCCACTAAAAAAGTGGATAAAGGTAAAAGGTAGAAGTAAAGGGTACTGATGGAGCTGGTGAAAGTGTTCACCAATACACTTAAAATTATTTACCACCATTCCTGGCTAACCAGGGTGGTATCAACTGGAAGTTGACAAATGTGACTTCCAGGTACAATATGGACTAGAGGAGGATACAGAGAACTACAGGCCTTTTAGCATGGCTTTGATGCTGGGGAAGGTCATGGAGCAGATCATCCTGAGGGCCATCACACAGCAGGTACAGGGTAATCAGGGGATAAGGCCCAGCCAACATGGGTTTAGGAAATTCAGGTCCTGCCTAACCAACCTGATCATTTGCAACCAAGTGACCTGCTAAGTGGATGAGGGAAAGGCTACAGATGTAGTTTTCTTGAACATCAGTAAAGCCTTTGACACTATCTCCCACAGGACTGTCTTGAGATTTACTTATGGCTTGGATGGATGGACTGTTCACCACATAAAACTGTATGGCTGGGCTCGGAGAGTGGTGGCCAATGGAGTCAAATCCTGTTTGCAGATGGTCACTAGTGGAGTTTCTCAGTTCGCAGTATTGGGACTGGTCCCGTTTAAAATCTTTATCAATGTTCTTTATGAGGGAACTGAACTCAATTAGTTCACAAACGACACCAATTTGGGTGGGAGTGTTGATCTGCTGGAGGGTGGGAAGGTTGTACAGAGAGATCTTGACAGACTGAATCGATGGGCTGAGAATGACAGCACGAGGTTCAACAAGGCAAAGTTCCAAATCCTGCACTTCAGTTACAACAGCCCCATGCAGTGCTACAAGCTTGGGGTACAGCAGCTGAAAAGCTGCTCAGCAGAAAGGGACCTGGGGCTGCTGCTTGACAGCAGCTGAACATGAGCCAGTAGTGCCCAGGTGGCCAAGAAGGCCAATGGTATCCTGGCCTGTATGAGCAATATTGTGGCCAGCAGGGCCAGAGAAGTGCTTGTCCTTCTGTAGTTGGCACTGGTGAGGCCAGACCTCAAATCCTGTGTCCAGTTCTGGGTCCCTCACTACCAGAAGGACATTGGGGTGATGGAGTGAGTCCAGAGAAGGGCAACAAGGCTCATGAAGAGTATGGAGCACAAGTCCTATGAGGAGTGGCTGAGGAAGCTGTGGTTGTTTAGCTTGAAGAAAGGAGCTGCTCCCTACAACTCCCTGAAAGGAGGGTGTAGCTAAGTGGGAGTCAGTTTCTTTTCTCAAGTAACAAGTGATAGGGCAAAAGGAAATGGCTTGAAGTTGCATCAGGGGAGGTTCAGGTTTGACATTAGAAAAGATTAGGCTAGTCAAGCAATGCAATAGGATGCCCAATGAAGTGATGGACTCACCCTTCCTGGAGTTATTTAAAAGACTTTTAGAAGTGGCATTTAGGGACATGGTATAGTGGCGGACTTGGCAGCGATGGCTTGATAATTGAACTTGATGATTTTAAAGGTCTTTTCCAACCTTACTAATTCTATGATTCTATCATTCTATAGGAGTATTAAACCCAAAACATAGTGCTGAGACAGCAGTATCTTAGCAGTGTCTCAATATAAAGTTGAGGTGCTCTGACATCCTAAACTTACAAATTTAATTTCTTGGCACCAATAAGTGGACGTTGAACAGAATTTAATCACTATTGCTTTGAATTAATGTTTTATCTCATATGAGAGAGAATATCTTATGTCCTTAAATTTATAGTGTAGACTTGGGATTTTGCAAGTACACTCACATCCTGAAAAGTATTACATTATCCTATTGAGATACATATTTGTGTGTGTATATATATATATATACACACACACAAATACATATCTCAATAGAATATATAATAGATGCTGCAGGAGAGATACTTGTTATTGTATTTTGTCTGATTTCAATATACTTCATATGGTCTACTTTAAGATTTACACTATCAATGTCTTCACACTTTTTATTCTGTGCACGAGTTTAACTGTTTAGCAGTTATAAAAGTATTTCCTGCTTTTCTTCATAGCATCACATTTTTCTCTATAAAATTATACCTCCTGACCCTTAGAATGGTCAAGTTTTAATTCCAAGACAGTAACATCTACTCTGTATTCAAAAATGTCACTGCCTTTAAGTCCAATACCTACTAGTCCTTCAGGGCTAGAGGCAATAACTTGTAAAGGGAAAAAAACTCAGCTTTGCAATTAGACTCACAGACCTTGCTTCTAACCCTGCAGCCCTCTCAGCTATCAAACTCTGAAGTCATGACATTTTAAAGAAAATGTACAGAGCAGTTATTTTATAGGAACAGAAAACCATTTTTAACTTACCTCAGAAAATTTTTATTGCTCTTTCTTGCCCTATGCTTTCAATGAGTAAGATATCTAGTTTTACAGGTGGGTGCATATGAAAATAGCACTAGTAAATGCTTTAAAGAGCAACTAGTTTTAAAGGTTATATGATAGAAACTCATGCAAATATGTTAGCACTTTTGGAAAAACAGAGGAATGAAATGCTCACTCAAGGTCAGAAATGTAGAAGCAATGACCTCGGCTGTAACTTTTCTTGTGTTTTAATGTCTAATATCCTTTTATCTTTCAGGCCATCTAACATTAAAACTAATTAAATGATTGCAGCATTAGTTGAATTAAATCATCCTTCATTTTCAATGATTCTTAATTAATACTAATATGTAGTACAATGCAAATTGTAATTTCCTGCAGATTCCTGTAAAATAATTTTAAGAACACTAGTACTAGTACTTCTTGATGAAATTTTTAAAAAATTCTGCTTCAAAAAAATATTAATTCAGTCACTTTAAAATGTCAAATATTTGACAGCTCTATTTTTCTGTGTTTCACAATTTTCCAGTTTTGAACTCAGTTGAGTATAAAAAAAATCAAAATTAAAAGATTTTAAACAGAATTAATTTCACTTCTACTGAACTCACTGTCTTCAAAGTCTGGGCTGTTTTTCATTTTGTCAATTTTAACTCTGGAATAACTTTCTGTGACTAAAATTCAGATTTTTAGTGTAGGAAATGGAATTCAAAAATGCCATAATCCATTGCTTCTCTGAAACCATGGATCAGCATAATATTTAAACATATCTACAAATCCATATACCATTGATTTCAGCAGATTTGCTCACAGCGTTTCATGTGAAATCACAGCTATTTCCATCTCAGAATCACAAAATATCAATCAATTAAAATTCTAAAGTAAGGATCATTGGTCACATATTCTAGATGGCAAAATACTATGCTGCTGTACTTGATAATCAGAGCAGATAATTCTTGAATTTTAATCCTGATGACCTTTAAAAAATGTAAATTCAAATAAATGATCTTTATAGTAACTCTGTAATTTCTATTAATGATATAAATTATTATTCATGATTAAACCCAGAGTGCAGCAAATACTGTAAACAGATTTATGTTAATTTAATAGCTTTTTGCAACAATTTGCAGAATTAGGAATCAATTCCAACTTGATTGCAAATAATGCTGAAAATCACAGAAACATGCCTCTCTATCAAAACATGCTTTAAAGACCCCTCTGTACATATAATGTAATTCATCTACTTTATCAGACTCTCCTCTCCATTTCTAAAAAAAAATGACTGATAATACATTCCAACCTTGTCATTTCCATGATCTAGAACTATTTGAATTCATGATGTTTCTCAAATGCTTCAGCTCCTAAGAGAAGTCACTCAAAGTCCAGAGTACCTTTACAAGATTGTTAGTATGACTTGTGCTGAACATCCAGGAAAAAATTTCCCACCTTCCTTATTTTTTTGACAATATCAGTAGGCGATTAAATATTTGCTAGTAGTTGCAAAAAATGTTTCTTTGTTAAGTAAAGTTCATCTCAACATTGTTCCACTTATTTGTCAGTCATTACTGTTCAAGTTCATCTCAACATTGTTCCACTTATTTGTCAGTCATTACTGTTCAATGTCATTGGAAAATGTAAATTTACTGGGAGAAATGCTGGTACAAGTCCTGGTAGAAGTCAATAGATGGCAAAGAAATCATGCTGCTCTACTTTCTACCTGGATAATGTAGTTCTTCCATGACTGAGACCATGTGAAGCCCATGTAAAGTTTCACTGCTGACACGAAACATGACATGGTTTGAATAGAGAGTGTTCAATGGAAGTACCTATTAGAAAAATGAACACTTGAGCTGAAGAAAAAATATTGATGCAGCTGCTCTTGTGCTACCCATAGTGTTAAATGAGAACTGTAGCATGAAAAGGAGGACGTATTGACAAAGTACAGCTAGAGATACAAGGACAGCAATGCAACTCAAGAAAGACCATGGCCTGGAGCAGCTACGAGGAAAAGAAACAACCTGAGATGGGTGTCAGGAAGAAGCAAAGCTTATTGCACAATGCCTCTGTGCATATTCTGTCCAAGAAATTCTTTTATGTCTGTACATAGCAGATGGCACTTTAATTAAAAGTCCTGTAAACTTTCCTAAAACATCTTCGTGATTTCTGTGTTCAGCATGTTTATGTAACTCCCCCAGAAAATTAACAGGTTTTCAAATATTTTATCCTCATTTAACAGTGATGTATGTGAACTTCTGCTTGAAGATGAAGGACAAATCCAGCACTACCTGTATGATATTAATATAAGTTTTGCTCAAGCCTGTAGTAAATGTGATGTATATGAAAGGTGATAGCAGAAGTGAGGAATGGGATAAGAACATGAGGGAAAATGGTCTTGGATATGAGGAATAAATATTTAAGAGTTTTTGACAAATGAATACCAATTAATTATTGGTTAATACCAATTTATGTTTGTAATAGCATTAAAAGTTCATTATAAAAAATAGCAAAATTATGTGAACAGGATTTTATCTCAAATCATGGAAAACAAGCGTTTGTAAGTACAATATTTTCCTCAGAATACTTAATTTCTGATTTAAAAGTCAGTTGATGTATTCTTTTAATCAACTTTGTAAAAATTACTTTAGAGATAAACGTAAAGTGTAGGCACAGTTTGTGGTGATTGAGAATGGGGCTGCGGCCGAGCCTCATCCCTAATAGGCTACAACTGTGTAGGACAGGTGAGCAGTGTTGAAGGAAAATGTAAGATGAATGGTATATAAGTGGTACAGATGAACAATAAAGTGCTGATGCTTGGAACCATTCACGGTGTCAGTCATACGTTTTCCTTCAGTAAAAACTAAAAAACAAGCTGCAACATTAGATTTCATGAATATTTCAAAAATAGTGTACCATTAAATTTTTTTTTTCTCTTGAAATTAAATTGTTTACATTGTATTTTTGTTCCTTTGAATTGAGAAGGCAAACCATGATATAAAGGACACATAAAACTGAGAATCTGAGCATGCACACAGTTGTCTATGCAATATTATACATGTAGATAGTCCATGAAGAATCTGGTTCTAATGCTACCATGTTTACAACAAAACAGTGTTTTTGAAAGATGAAATGCAAACGACAGCAGCAATCTGATTGCAAATTCTATGGATTGTTTCACAGAATTTACATTAGAATTTATCGATGTTCCAGTGTAGTCAGCACATGGTCTGCTTTCTTATCGGTACTCATGTTTAGAGATCTCCTGTGAAATTGCTGCCAGAACATGTAAAGGTCACACTAAGGTTTTCTGAAGGTCTTTGCAGATATGTTGCTTCTGTGTCTGAGGCAACATATCAAACATAGCCATAAATGCATGTACTGTAAACACTGCTTTCTGTGACAAGTAAGTCATCATATTAATGAAGGGAAGAGGCCTCCAGCTATTGTGTGACTCCTACGTTTTTTGTTTTACCAGCTTTGGGTCCTTTCACAAATGCACACCATGCATTATACACAGAGAACTAGAATAATCATTTTAACTGTACATTTTTTTCTTTTGAGTAAACGAAAGAAGGTTGCTTCATAAAAGAAAAGACAGTATATAAAAATACCAAAGCTTTATTTTGGAAAGTCAAATTCTTCACTAACTCCCAAGGGAATTGTGTGGAAAGCTCATGCACACACAAACAGAATGTGTATATATTTATGACTAGCTATGAAGTTACAGCAAAATAGGGTATTTCATTTTGTATTCACTATCAACCACAATTGCTTCTCTTTCCAGCTATCTTTCATCCCTGCAGTTCCTCTTTGGAATCTGATTAGATTAATAGGTCACTAAAACATTGTTTGATCATATTTCTCAACCACTTTTCTTCAGCTTATGAGTCAACTCTGCAACATATGAAAGCCACATCATTTTTGCACTCATTTCCTCTAACATATTTTAAAAATTTAGAGCTAAGAAAAGATCTATTTCTTCCCACTTCTCTTCTGTGTCACAAGGTAGTAGGTATTTTAATTCAAGACTAACATGAAAAATAGCAAATGACACCGATTTCAAATTCATCTGACTGAAAGATGTGCAAAATCTAACATCCAATAGATAGGGTACTTGGAGGCTATGCAGAAGAAATTAAATCTTGAAAGATAAGCAACAGCAGCATGAACTGGATTACTGCAATCTTATGATGCCCAAGTAGTCCCAGGTCAATACCTGGCATTTGATTATATATTGTTGACAAACTTATGATCTGATGTTTGGACTTACTATCTTCTATTCTGCTTAGTGTCCCAAGAAATGTAACATGTGAAATAATCCCCTTCCTTTGTAAATCAAATGAAAACAGAAATATATATGTGTCTAGAGAATATTTTGATAGTTTAATCCTCTACTGAAACCAAGCATCGGGACAATGTCCAATTTAACACACAATGCTTGATGAAAAGGCAAAACAATTGGAGAGAGCACAGAAGAGAGAAATTAAGTAGATAAACGATCCAGAAAACACGATCTATGAGAAAAACTATCAACTGGCATATTCAATTGAGAAAAAAGAAAACCTGAGAGGAAACATGACAATGGTTTTCTCTTGTAAAAGAGGTTGCCAGGAAGAGAAAGTATTCTCCTGCTGTTTTCTGCCAGACTGGAAAAAAATGTGCTTAGACTGAAGTAGGAGTTCCTAAGTAAAACTTCCCAGCTGCAGGCACAATGAAGCCTTGATCATACTGCCTTGGGGACCTGTGGAATTGCCATCATCTCAAGTTTTTAAGCCTCCAGAATGGTCGACTGGGAATGGGTCAGAGGCAAAGGTCAGTGACTTCCTGAGTAACATCCTTCAATATGTGCTATGAGCCAGTGATTTCTTCTAAAGGGTGCTGCACTCCTGAAAGTGCTGAAGTGCCTTCCACTACCAATGAGTGTAATATTCCTGTGCTGTAGCTGGTACATTCGAGAACAAACCTGGGAGCTGGACAAGGTAAAATTTGGTAGTTTATCCTCATGGCTTAGAAAGCTGTATGACTTTTTTTTTTTTAATTGTTGTATGCTTGTCTCAGGATTTACACAGATGTAACCTATTAGATTTCAGAACTGAGCAGAGCTGTTTTACAAATGCAAATGTAAAATCCAAAACCAGCTGAAGTAAGCAGAAGATTTTCTGCTGGCTTTGATGGCTTTGGAGCAGGTCTGCAGCATGTGTGTTCAAGGTCGTGTATGGGCTTCTGTGTGTGTGTGCTAGGGAGAGGAAGAAGGAAACATTTGTACAGCCACTTACTCTGACTTTGAAGTGTTGGCTTTGTGTAATTGACTCGGGGGTGTATTTAAAATGCCTAATTTAGGAACTGAAATTACTGTGGCATTCTGGCTCAGAACAGAAAAAGTGAAACAGCCTAATCTCTGGGGTGGACAGGCTCTCCATTTGCCAAGTTAAGAGACTTAATCTCTATGGTTATATGAAACACTTATTATAATCTGAATACATACTTTACAATCAAATTGAACATGTTTTTAAGCATTTGGCTTATCTTAAGTGTCTGAACAGTGTTTCAACAGAATATAATATGGAATATAAACCAGAGTATCATGACTCACAAAAAAGGGAAGTAAAGTCTAAACACTTAAAAGGTCATATTTCATTTTTACATGATGCAGAAACCATTTTATATGTTCATAGCAATCAATTGGAAACAGTTGAATTTTCTTAGTAATTTGTGAAGCTAATTGACACAGTGAGAAATCCAAGCTATAAAGCATACCATAGTCAAATCAATGATAATAAAAATATTTTTTCAGTGTTTTATTGTTCTATACAGGAACACAGTAATATTGCAGAAAATTGATTTTCTGTGGAAAAGTTCCCTTGTTAAGCATTGTATTCATCATACTGAAAAACAATGAGGTTTGTAAAAGGAACTAATATCAAACAGTATTAGCAAAGTTCTTTCTGCCACAGAGCTAAACTCAGTCTGTGAAACTGAATCATGAAGTAGGTCAGTGATCAAATGCCTAATTTTCTTACAATGACTTCCTGTGAAATACAATGTTCTCTATGAAGTTATTTAGAGTTGATAAGACATATCACCTCCAGGAAGGTAGATGAGGCTCTATATTGCATATTTTATAATTCTGAAAAACATAAATTTTTTTTAATCACTGACCTCTGCAAGCAACTCCTGTTGAGTTAAATAGAAACTTTGTGGACCAAAGAAGAGATATGTTAATACTGTAGTATATTACATATAAACAATTAAAAAAACCAAAGCTAACATGACTGGCAATTAGAAAGGACACTTTTATAAAAGTTGTATTTTCTTAACAAGTGTCCGGAGCCCTAATTTCCCCGACAGGCTTTGTTTTTTCTGATGAATTTATAGCTGTCAGTTTCTACAAACCTCCTGTGTGACCTTCTCCCCCCACCACGTCCCAGAGGCTTGGCTTCCTGTGCTCAAGGTCACCTCTGTTCTTCCAGAACTGTGTGCCTTTTTGGCTGCTGTGAGAACACCTGTGCCATAAGTGAAAAGGTGGGAAAAGCTAGGGTCTCCAAGTACACACTTCATCTTTGTCTCAGGGGCTGCACTGAAGCCAGGCCCCTGCCCTTGGCTCATGTCCGTGCTATGCTGTTGTTATGATGTGCTTGGCCTTGCACCATGTCACTCCTGACCTCGCCTTGCTGGCTTGACTTCCCAGCTTGATCTGAGGCCTCTCACATCACTCCAAGCTGTCTGGTGACTGTGGCTGTGGCTGAACCTGCCCCTTTCATCACTGCTTTTGCTGTCAGCCCTACCTTCCCATGTGGACCTACCCACTCCTGATGCTCTCTGAGGACAAGGTGCTGTGCCATAACCCAAGTACATGTAGAGAAAGGGCACGCATAATAAGAAAAAGAATTTTTTGTTTATGTTTTAATCCACTGAGGGCAATAAAAAAGTTTCAGCACCTTTCTGAAGAGAGTGGGATCCTTATTAACCAGCTTTAGGAAAACCTGTATTATCCAGTACAATGAGCAAGTGTTATGCAAATTAATACAACACATTGAACAGGGAAGGACCTTGAGATGTATTTTCCTATGGTATTGCAAGAATGGATTACAAATGTCCATTAATTAATTATACTAATAACAGCTCTTTTTTTTTTTTTTCCCTATATCACAGGAAACATTCAAGTTCTATTTGTTTCCTTCGTACTTTCTTTGAAATCTTGTCAAGGTGGCAGGATAGGGTGCTGTCACTCAAGGCTGATAAAACATCCTTACAGATTTGCATACTAACAGCACAATGATCATTTCCCTGTGCATCCTATTCTGTAAGCTGACCCTGGTGTAATTGAAAAGGTTTTATTTGTATTGGTAAGATTTTTTTTCTTCATTTAAGAAGAATTTTCTCTATCACTTATATTTTACATATCTATCCTGAACTCTGGTTTTAGGCAGGTCCAAAAACACAGGAGTCTATCATGATCCTATATGCAATGAATCCCACAGCTTCAGCATTAACAGCAAATAACTGCTTTCTTAATGGAGGTGAGATGAGCATCAGGAAATTTCTCTTTTCTCCCTTCTAAAACATGGTGGGATGCGGTGTAGATACTAGGGATCTCTGGCTTAGCCTGTTGTGAATGACTGGAGAACACTTAGCACCCTCAGTTTTCTGTGGCAGATCTAAAGCTTTTTGGTTGGGATGGGCCCTGGATGATCCAGGACTTCTGGGTAGGCACTGTGTATTTATGTTGTGCTGATCTCCTTAACACAGGAGGAAAATGGGGCACAGAAAGTCATAGTTTTGGTGTGCATGAGGGATGTGTCCCTTAATATTTGCACTGACACTAGCACAAGGGAAAAAAAAAAGTTTTAAAACATATATGTGTATTATGAAGGGAAAGAAATTTCTCAAATTTTTGCTCTGTGTGTCCTAGTTTGACCAGCCCAGGAAGTGAGCTGGCTAAGTTTGAGATTGGCATTTTATCAGACCAATGGGAAAGCATTTCTAGTTGTTATTCCCTCTGAAAGCAGCCCGGGCAGGTCTCTTTCCCCCCGGCTGTCGAGCACACACCTCTGCCCTCTCTGCCCTGGGCTGAGTGGGGCAGGGGGAGGCCCCGCGGGCCAGGCAGGCTCAGCTGATTTGGGAACATCTGCCAGCACAGAGTCTGCTCTGCTGCTGGCCCCAGCTGAACCTGCCTCTGGGAGCCTGGGCAGAGAGGGGGGAGCACGATGAGGCAGGCTGGAGCACCTGATGAGACCGAGGGTGGGAAAGGAATTTGGGATCTGTCCAACTTTCCCCTGGCTGCAGGAGACCAATGAGTGGCTGTCTTTAAGCCTGGACCCTTTGAGAGCTGCCCCCCTCCAGCACGGCTGTGAAATGTGACACCATGGACTGCCCGGCCTGAAGGAACTCTTGGCACAGCCGCCAGGTCAGACACTGTCTATTGTTAACTCTTTCAGTGCATCAGTGCACAGATGGGACTTGGAAAGTATCCATCCTTTCCCCAGTGAGAGAAATTAGAATGCAGATGTGTAAAGCCCACATGAAGTATCAAAGTCAGTCAAGAAAGAGTGAAAGTCCAGGTGGAAGGAGTGTGGGAATTTGCTTTTGAGCAGTAACAGACTCTTGCAAGCTATGGTGATTAGTTATAACATACTGAAATGTTTCCTTTAAACCATAAAAGAAGTATAGGGGAGGTAAGAGTTCAAATTGTAGACCTGAGCAAAGGAGTGAAATGTTAAGGAGACTGTTGATTTTGTGAGAAGTTGAACAGAGAGATGAAGTGATAAAGACTTTGCCCTCAAAGAAGGAGTGAATCTCTGTTCCTTGGAGGTGAAAGCGGTCCCAAAGACAAAGAGAACCTTTGTTTTGAAAATGTTTAGCTTTAAAATAAAGCCCTATACATCAATGTGGCCCAGAGACACAACTGAGAACTTGAGAGGAGTTTCATGAATGCAAAAAATGTGGGCAGTTGCTGTTCATGAAGAATGGATCTACAAGAGAATTGTTTTCTTGTGGGGAAATTGACCATAGCGAACGAGAGGTGCTTCCCTCCCTGAGTGAACTGAAAGAGACTGTTTTAGAAGTGGAAAACTGACTGAGATTTCTGAGTGTTGCTGTCTTTATGTTGTTAGTTAAGAGAAAAAAAGGTGTGGGGAAGGAGGAGAGTGTTTTCCATTCTCATTTTTCTTGTTTTTCTTTCTTTTAGTATTAGTTAATAAAGTCTTACTACTTTTAAGCTTAAGCCTGCTTTGCTCTTGATTGAGAACTTTGAAATTAGCAAAAAAATCAAACCAGAACAGAAATTGGTGTTTCTGCCTGGTTTCGAATTGAAACCACGACATTTAATTGGTGCACCAGCCGGGAATCAAACCCAGGTCGCAAGAATGGGAACAGAAAGTCATAGTTTTGGTGTGCGTGAGGGATGTGTCCCTTAATATTTGCACTGGCACTAGCACAAGGGAAGAAAAAAGTAAGTTTTAAAACATATATGTATATTATGAAGGGGAGAGAAATTTCTCAAATTTTTGCTCTGTGAAAAAGAGCTACTGAGCTACCTGTATCTCACCCTCCAGAATGGACGACCAAGCTGCAAGTAGAGCCCTGGGCAGATTTCAGGCTGAAATGAACCACAGACAGAACACAAGAACTACGGAACTAGGAAGTACAGTAGATTATGACTGTCTGTAGAAATGCAGGTATGCCCTATTCTTGCAATGTGAAACAGTCTCAGACTGCACCTGCTTTCAGGGCTATGTCAGAACTGCTGATGCAGAAGATAACCAGAATGCAAACATGATGCAAATGTGCCCAGAATCCATAATTTTCCCCTCATTCTGTTTTCTTGGAAATCAACTTGGCTACAGAAACAGAATTCATGTAATTTGATCCCCTACCCCATAAAAGCTTTTTTTTTTTTCAAAATGATTCCACTTCAACAACAGTAAAAGCGGTTGTGGTTGAAACTCTTCTTTGAGAGGGAGGTTCCAGGCATTGAGAAGGAAAATGAGGATAGAATTATAGCTTCAAAAGCAAATACTGTTGAAGGTCATCACAGGGTTCATCATATAAAAGGCCATCATAAAAATCCATAAGATAATATATGTGTGCCTCATTGATCCTTCTTAATGAAAGTAACTAGACAATTGTACATAAACACATAATGCCATCTACAACAGTATTGAATTAAGCTTCATTGAGATGTCTTATTCTCCTTGTCTATTTCTACTTATGTACTCAGCACTGAAAAGAGAAATATTCCAGGTACCCTTCTTCAGTATTTTATACTGTCTGATGTAGTCATCTCTCCGTCCACTGCATTGCCTATTGTAAATCACATTATGGGGGATTCTAGTTTCTCCCTTCTCAGTTGATTTGGGTTTGGTCTCAGCTTCTAATTTTTAATCCTGTTCTTTTTCGTTTTGGTGTTGGTTTGTTTGGGGGGATTTTTTTTTTTTGTTTTTTTAACAAATTAATTTCAATTTCTCCAACTTTTGCCTAAATTCTTATGTATGAGGCACTTGTTCAGGTTTTGCTCAGCTGGAACAATGCTGGTGAAAAATATTTCAAGTCTGCCTTGAACCTCCTCCAAGTAGATAAGAATGAAAAATGGTCTGCTGACAACCTGTTGCAGGGCTTCCTTTTTCCTTTTTCTCCTTCCTTTCCTTTCCTTTCCTTTCCTTTCCTTTCCTTTCCTTTCCTTTCCTTTCCTTTCCTTTCCTTTCCTTTCCTTCTTCCTTTCCTTTCCTTTCCTTTCCTTTCCTTTCCTTTCCTTTCCTTTTCCTTTCCTTTCCTTTCCTTTCCTTTCCTTTCCTTTCCTTCCTTCCCTTTCCCTTCCCTTCCCTTCCCTTCCCTTTCCCTTCCCTTCCCTTTCCCTTTCCCTTCCCTTTCCCTTCCCTTCCCTTCCCTTCCCTTCCCTTTCTCTGTTTTTGCCTTTTCCACTTTTTTTTTCTACTCCTTAACATTCTTTACCCTTTTACACCTTAATGCTTTTATATTACACCCTATCACCCCTTTTAATCCCGTTGAGTCCCCTTGAGCATCCCCATTCAGTATCACCCTTTTTATTATTCAATTGTACCCTGATTTTTCACCATTTCCTTTCCCCTCTTTCCTTTGGGCCCCTTACATTTTTTCCTTTCTCTTTGTACTTGCACTGTCCTTTCTTCCTGTCTCTTTCTTTTCTTTCCATAACTGCTCCAATTTCTTTCCTTTCCTTTCCTTTCCTTTCCTTTCCTTCCTTCCCTTTCCCTTCCCTTCCTCCTTTCCCTTCCCTTCCCTTCCCTTTCCCTTTCCCTTTCCCTTTCCCTTTCCCTTTCCCTTTCCCTTTCCCTTTCCCTTTCCCTTTCCCTTTCCCTTTCCCTTTCCCTTTCCCTTTCCCTTTCCCTTTCCCTTTCCCTTTCCCTTCCCTTTCCCTTTCCCTTTCCCAAACTTCCCTTCCCTTTCTCTGTAAGTTTATTGCAACATTTGATATTACACACTGTGAAATTTTGTTTTCTACTCCTGAAACATGTCTGGGAATTACTTGTATTACACTTGAATGCTTTTAATAGATTTAACACCCTACAGGACAACTTTTAATCATCCGTGTGGAGTCAGACTTGAGGCATCCCCAGGTTCAGTAATCAGCCCTTTGTTATGTATTATCAATGTGTAACCACTGGATATTTATCAGTCATTACACTAATTACAGCACGGGACAATGCTTTCACTTTTGGGCACACACTTACATGGATCGATTGATTCCTCTGCTACTGTTGTAAAAACTTGAAGGCAACCTGGGAGCGCTTTCTAGCACCTGTGACAAATTGCTTTTATTTTCTTAGTAACAAAGTAACATGCTCTCAGATGTTCTTTTTATTTTTTTGCTAGGTACTTTTTTTTTTCAAAATAGCAAGGGATCATGTCCTCATTACTCTTTAGTTTTTCCTGTATCTTGTACTCAAGCTGATGGATAAACACAGTGTTTCAAACCCAAGTAAATATTCACTGTCAGGTCATCTCAGAGAAACAGTTATCAATTTGATAGATCTGAAATCTTGAGGACATCAGGCCTAGGAAGTGATTGTTGCCCTGTTGCCTCACTTGGCACTGGTGAGGCCACAGCTTGAGTGCTGTGTCCAGGTCTGGGCCCCTCATTACAAGAAGGGCATTGAGGTGCTGGAGTGAGTCCAGAGAAGGGGAGCAGAGCTGGTGAAGGTTCTGGAGCACAAGTCCCTGTGAGGAGCAGCTGGGGAGCTGGGGGAGTTCTGCTGGAGAAAAGGAGGCTCAGAGGGGGTCCTTATTGTTTTTACAACTGCCTGAAAGGAGGATGTTGTGTGGTGGGAGCCCATCTCTTTCCCCAAGTAACAAGTAACAGGGCAAGAGGAAATGGACTAAAATTGCATTAGGAGTGGTTTAGGATGGATATTAGGAAAAACTTCTTCACAGAAAGTATTGCCAAGCATTGGCATGGGCTGCCAAGGGAAGAGGTTGTCAGTATACCTGAGGTATTTAAAAGATGTGTAGATGTGGCACTTAGGGACATGGTTTAGTTTTGGACTTGCCACTGTAACAATAATGATTGGACCCAATTATGTTAGAGGTATTTTGCAACGTAAATGATTCAATAATTCTATGTGATCTGCTAATATCCTAACTTTGCTTCAGGAAAACTTATTCATACTCATGTTAGTCCCTGTAAAAATTTGTATAGGACCCTGAAATTAATTTTAACTTTTATTTCTCTTATAATTAGATAATTTATTTGAGAATCTCATTTTTTTTCTACTAATTCTCTTGAACTGATAGTTGTTCTGTTTGCTTTCTGACAGGCACTTGCTTTTCTAGGATTAGTTTGGTTTCAGATCACAATACATTACCAAGCTTTCATCATTACAGTCACCAGCACTTCCTTGAGAATCTAAGCAGAATTTTTTCTAGTTAGCTCCAACCTGTATTAGTTGTCTTTGTAGATATTCAGTTCTTTGTAAGAGGTGCTTTGAAGTGTTCTTTCTTGCTTCTACTTAATTCTATACAAATGAGATGGTCTTACCACCTGTGGATTGATCAGTTCCACAAAAAAATTTTCTGCAGGTGTCACACAGGTTTCTCTTCTCAGGGCCCTGATTTTTAATCTGTATCTGGTTGTCTTTAATAATCTGATCTGTCAATGTGGGCCTAAATTTCATTTGTATGCTGATTTTCAGACAGCTTGATGTTATAAAATTAGCCCTTAATATTCCTTCTGTCACATTGTGTTGCTTGCATGCCAAGCAGATGACAAGGTTTGGACATTTAGAAATTTTGTACAATGTAATGCAATACATCAATGTAATACAATATATCAGAAATATATGATGCCTAGGGGGAATAGACACCATTTTAAATCCTCATTCTTTTCTAAATCTGTCGTGGATTTACTATAAAGAATTCTGCAACAGTGAGGACCAAGAATCCAGATTTCATAGCGCTAAAATCATATGTGTCTTTTTATACATCACAAAGTGGTGGCAAGTGTGTAGCACTGGAGTTCCAAACCAATATAGTACACACCCAATAACAGTAGTCAGAATAGCCACTGGCAATTTTGAACTGAAGAAACTAAAATTAAATTCAAAAACTTTTTTGGCACAATTTTCAGAGTATCTTTTATGTAATTATAGATAGAGAGTTTTGGAGCATGTGTTTTAAAACTTATTTGGAGAGTTTCAGTGTTCTTAAAATTATTTTACACAAAAATTAGATTAGTATTAGTAGATGGCATCAAACTCAGATGCAATTCCAGTGGACATACAACAAAGAGTGTCTCCAAAAAACAGTTTCTAGTTGAGCTTTTTGAAGAAGTTGCAGTAAAATCTGAAGCCAGGTTAATGTTTTCTGGTTTTGTGTTTTATCTGAATGTAAAACACAAGGCAGAACTGTTGAATTTGGCTTCCTCAACAGTCACTTAGTTTTAACAAAAACCAGAGCCTATTTTTTCAGTTAATTCATAGTTAAAAGAATCGAACCAGCCAAAATCTGAGGAATTTTAGTCTAAAATTTGAAAATCCATGTTTCTGTCAATAGGGTCTCGAATTCAAGGCAGACTGAAAGTTTGCATAAAATTTACACAGTCTTCATTTCCAGCTTTCTGTTTCTTTACACGTTAAATAAATTTCTAAAAAGCCCCCAAACAAGTCCATAAAAGTAATCTTTTATCTCTAGACAAAAGGAGGTGAGCTGATTATAGATTCTCATCTCACATGTCAGAATAAGAACAGTATGTTCAGACGGTCTGCTATGAATAAATGCAACATATATTTTTCATGTAACAAATTTCTGTCATTCTCACATAAGGTTTACTGAATATGTAAGGTTCCCCCTATGGATTTCTAGACAAGAAATTTTTAGGTATATTTCCTAAATGATTTCCTCTTTGTCACCATGACAGAGGAATTCTTTTCCTCTCTTTTTCTGAAGCATGGGTATTAATGAATACTAACCAAAATTGGCCCCAAATTCTCTAATTATGATGTTATTGATTTCCCTTAAACTCTATAAATTTTTACAGAAAGATGAATTTAACCAATATTCCAAAATAAAAACATCAATCAACATGTCTCAGGATCAAATATTTTTATTGTGAGTAGTTGTTCCTCCTTCTGCTCATCTGATTAATTTTGTTCCTTTTCTTAGTGTTTCTCTTTGTAACTGAGAATAGGGAAAAATGGCTGGAAAACATAGGGGGGAAAAAATCCTAAAATAACTATATTGCCTGCATGTAATGTCTCACATCCCATTGCCACTGCATTGACTTTCTCTGCGTTAAAAGCAGGGTTTCCTGTTCAAACAGAGCTGATGGTGGCAGAGAGCCAATTTTCAGCAGGGCTGGGGACTCCCACTGGCAGGTCAGTGGAGTAGTAGAGCTTAAAACAATACATCACTGCACTGCCCTTCTTTTCCTGGTCATAAGAATGGCAACGGGTTCAGGATCTCATAAGGAAGATGCTCTGAGTCAAATGCACAGCTATAATGTTATCCTTAACTGTAAGACTTTGGGTTAAAGCCAGAAGACAAAGTGAGTAATGTGGTTATTGACTGAATTGGACTCCCCAGAAAAAGAGAAGAACTAAAAAAGTTGGGAACTAATTAATTTTATCTGCTTATAGATGTCATGCAAAAAAAGAGCCATCTCTGTTTCCAGGATAAATTGTGAGCATTCTGGAGGTACCTCTGGTGTGAAGAAATGTCACTGGGCACTGAATACATCCAAGAAGTTTTGACCCTATGTAGTCAACCTAGACCATAAACTTTCCATGAAAACTGTATAAGCATTCATATGCATGGATATACATAACATGAGTCTATACTGTCTTTGGCATTGCAACAAATATCTTTACACAAATTTTTGTCATCCACAGTCTTAAATTAGCCCCAGACAGTTCAGAGCTGCATGGAGTTTAGACTTGAAAGGGAGGGCAGACAACTGAGAAAGGGGCTTTACCCCATTGTCTAAGATGAAAATATTTTACTACATTTGCATCACTTATACTGATTAAAAGTCTGAACTTTTGGTGTTTATGTTAAGATATTCTTTTAAAGGTAATGGAAAATATCTATCGGTGCAAAAAAATTTTAACAGAAGAATAAAGAATCGCTTTTCCATCTACTTCTGGTTAAGAGAAGACACAGAAATCCATTTTTAGGCAGGGTCAAATAATACTCAATTGCGTATCTCCTCAATTTTGATTCTAGTTTCTTAGCTGTTAAACCTAATGCCTTTTTAATGTTATTTGTAACATATTGAGCCAGTTTCACTGGTGTGCTTTGCTTTGCTTGTTTGTACCTCTTCAGTTATGCACAGCAGGCATGAACTGAGTTCATTCCGCTGATTAAGGTGATTGGCATCAATGGAGAACTGTGAGACAGAATGTACCAGTAAGTGTGGCCCTTCTTTAAACAAAGTCAAGTGTTGAGATCCCTTCTACCTCTTTAGCAGGCTAAGGAGGAATACATTGTTCTTTATTTTGAATATAGAGAAGGTCACATACTTGTTTACATTATTCTGTGACAATGGTAACATGCTTGTAATTGAATGAAATTTTGGGCAATTTGACACATTTATGGGGAAAATTGTGTGTATATGGCAAACTCAAATGCCAACATACCAATTCAACAGTGAGCATTCAAATTTCACTCTTGTTCCCTCACATGTCTAAGCATTCAGATAGTTTTATATGAAATAGAAGTTTATGTATGTTTTATGTATAAACACTGGTACACTATGTATTAGTCCTTCATAACTCAGGATAGGTTGTGGATGGACAACGAAAATCATGCACATACATGAATAAACCTTGCATTGTAAAGCCTTAAAAGAAAGCTTCAATATACATTCTTGCTGTTGTGAAAGATAAAAGAAAGAAGTGGGGCAAGAGCTGGGTCTCTTAATGCTGATCAGCTCCTGCCTCTGGCTTTCCACAGGAGATCATCACATGGTTCTGTCAATGGTAACTTACAGATGAGCTTTTGTAATCTGTATACAGAAAAACTTAATAACCTGCAAGTAGTCTGAGGGCTATATATATTGTGTGATAGAAAATAAAGAAAGTGTCCATCTCAAAAATATATTAAAAGAATTCAGCTTCTCCCAAAAGTACTTTGACATTCATGATAATTAAACAGAAAGTTTTTAACATGCCTGTGAACAATTCAAGAGCATCAGAAACTGAACATATGAGTTTATATTTATAGAGTTGGTTCAGATCAGGATTTTTTTTAATTACGGATTTAAAATTAAACTAAATTGAAGCTCTAGTCATATATCTGTAATTTAATTCAGAATCATTTCAGTAGCTTTACAAGGTCTTTGGAAAGTTTAGGGTTTGGATCTAGAGTACATAGCAATTTAAAGTTATTGGAGCGCTTCACACATTGGAATTCTAATTTGGAAGAATGAAGGTCTCCTAAAAATATGAAGTACACCAATAATTTTAAATTATTTTCTCATTTGCAAGCCCAGAATCCCTACCATTTAAATGAAAGAGATGTATTAAAAAAGTGAACTGCTGCAATTATTTCAAATCAGTGAGTATGGTGTAGAGCCATCCTGAGGCACTGAAGTGCCCCACTGTTTTTTATGGAAGACTAAGTTTTTTTAAAAAAGCAAGTCTAAGAGTTTCTTCTTGTCAAAACCAAAGGCACAGAGAAGCTGTTTGAGATAAGCAACATCCATAATACAAACAAGTGAGTAAACATTTCAGATGTACACAAAAACCAAGTGGGTATCTGCGAATAGAGCTGATAGCTTAGCTTTCCTTACTTATAGGTGTGCTCATTTATCATCATTTCTACTATATAGAAAATTAGTAGATCAGCCTACTTTTTTATCCTACACTTTTCCACTCTGTGTTAAACTGTCACTATTTCCCTAGTTTTGGAAACAATACATATTTGACCTCATAATCTCCAACCTCTTATGCAAACCAATGATCATCCTCCCTGTTCCCTGACTAGCTTTTACAACATAAATTACTTGATGATTTTTAAACTTCAATTTAAGTCCTCAATCTGCTTGGAACATTTCTTTTACAGCTTTTTTATAATCTATCATGTGATTCTGATTATAGCTTTCTGATTTTTTTTTCCTTCCACTGTCTGTGATCTCAATATTATTGATCCTTCTTGAGGATCTCAAAAAGAAGGTCAGTATCTACAGCTTTTTCATCTCTTTTGAGCCTCAGCTAACTGTTATTTAGGCAGTTTCTTTGGAGTTCCTGTTTTCTTTGCCCCATCAATTACACAAATTTTGAAAGCTCTCCTCTTTTCTGTTGTATCTGCATCTGAGTAGCTCTGAATACCACATTCTTTTGGGTCACACTGACTTTGTAACTTTTTCAACTAAGTTTCTTTTCCCTTTACTGATTGTGAGAGAAATGTTTGGAAAAAGTAACAGGGACAAAGCAGGTAAAGTAGGCCAGAGAACAAAATCAACCTGAAGAAAATGATCACCGAGTGGAGTTAGTTTGTAACTAATTAAATAAGTTTCTGTTAAAATGAACAAACACATCACCGAAGTCACTGAAAATGAGGGGAAAACTAGAGAGTTGTTCAACTCTATATGTGAAAATAATTTGGAAAGTGTGGTCAACATTATTTTTATGTCAGGGTTGATAAAGCTTTGGTCCAGAAAAGAGAAGTAATTTTCCCAGCATCATTCAGCATTACTGGGAATCTAAAACGTGTTCCCAGCCAACTGACCTTTTTGCTTGGCAACTCTGCTACCAGTGCAATCTATCACCTGCAAAAGTACAAGCTTCAGAGGAAACAGAGACAGGAATCACACACTGAGAAGTAGTCACAGCATTCAATAGTGAATTACCAAGATACTCCTGAACACCAAAGAGAAAGACCAAAACTGGAATAGTAATGCTGGCTTCAGTTTTCATGTTGCTGGAGAAAACAGATTCAGAAAAGCACTGGACTACATTAATGAAGAACCTGATAGGCACAATGAACTATGAACTTTTCACTTTTGAGAAACTGTACAGTTCACTAACAAAGTTACATTTTTAAAAAAACCCATTAGATTTCCCTTATGCATATGTTATATTTTCAAAATGGCAAAGATTAGGCCAAAGTTTATAACTGTTTTTCATCTTTTCTTCTAATTTTTCTTCTTTTTTTCTAGTTGAAATTTTCTAATTCCAGTTTCTACCAACAATGGCTAACTCTGAACTTGTTTTTCATTCCCACTGCCATTCACATCTACATTCTCTTATCTCTAAACAGGTGCTGAAGCCTTCACTTCTGCCCCATCAATCTGGAAATGTCTCTTCATTTACTTTAAGTCACTTTCATTTCAAAGTTATGTCTCCTGTCCATGACCCTTTGTGCAACCTCTACAAAGAATAAAAGTACATACTTGGAACACCTCTTGAATATATTACCAAAGAAACTCTTGGTTCTTGAACAAGAAAACCAGCCCTGTTTCAAAAATCTTACAGTATAGGAGAGAAAAAAAATACTATCAATGGTTCAATGTCTTAAAGTAATTCAATTGATACGTTTTTAACTTTGCTTACAACTTATTAATTTAGGTGTCTAGCTAGCAGTCTGTTTTTCCACAGAAGTTCACACTTTGTTTGAATATTTTCTTTTCCTGAATACTTCCCAGTTAATTACAGTATAAGACACTTCTCCCACAGACAGGTTCTCCGCCTTGCCTCTAGCACACATTAGGGTGCATCTTGTCAGCATTATGTTTGCTGTTTTCCATGCTGTGCCTGGAGTCAGTCCAGCCCTATTGTCCTTCTCTGAGTCTGCTTTCAGCCTCACCCACCTGCTTTGCTCCTTTCGTCCTGTCTGTCTGCCACTGGAAGTTGTGCTTTTATTTCTACTGACCTAAATATTGATGACTCACTGTTTCCCCTTGAATTGTTTCTCCTTAGCTCCCATACAAAAACACCCTTACCTTCTCTATAATGCATGTTATTTCTGTGTGCTTAAGATAGTTAAAATCTTTCTAAGAAGCACAACATATATTACAAATCTTGTACTAATACAATAGAATAATAATGTTACAATAGAAGTAATCAAAAATGTAGGTGCAGTTTTGTCAAAGTTACAGTACAATTTAGATTAATTTTAAAAGTACAGGGAGTTTGACTACAAAGACAAAACATAGGCCTGATCTCTCTGAAGTCAGTGATAGTAACTATCAAATCTTTGACCATCAGGTTAGCCCTACAAGGAATTAGGTACTCAGACCTTCACAAACTCCATTTCTGTTCGGCTTTTGAGCGACTTGAAACTTGTATTTCACTGTGTTGGAAATGCTGATTACTACTCCTTTTGTGCTTCTACCTATTTGTCTAGTATTTCCAGGTGACCTAAACACAATTCTGAAGGGATAAACTAAGAATAATTTAATTTTCCTCATTTTTAGTGCAGATATACAATCTGGATTTTCAAGAATTCTTTTCACTTAAACTTCTGAAGTGCAAGCACAAACTCTGCCTATCTCAAAGGTGTTGTAAATTGAACTTACTTGTATTGTAATACAAGGCAACTGAAGATCTGAACAAGATTTAACAGCAGTCAGCAGTCACTTTTCCATTTGTGTCTGTAAATACCCATTTACACACATCTGGCTGAAAACATGAGCTGAAGGATGAACAGTTCAGTACTCATGTTTTTTAAAAATACATTCTTTTGTTTATATATATATATATATATATATATATATATATATATATATATACACACACACATATATTTTCCTTTTTTTAATTATGGTTCCAGTTAGGTTTTGTTTAAAGGTAACTCAATTTCATTTTAAATATCCAACTTAGCTAGAGAAGTACACAAGAGATCCTATTAAGCCATGGCCTAATCAAGGAGAATTCTATTTACATAAGTAATTTTTTGTATGTATTTTGCCACCATTTTGCTACTTAAGTGAATAATTTTCTTACAATTAAAAAAAAAATCATTAAAAAAATCTCTAAGAATTGCTTGTTGACTGAGGAAGTGTTATTCTTCTAGACATTTTGTGTCAGAGAACTAGGTAATGAATCTCTTTGATCTATCTTTGGAGCACTCCAGATAACTGCAAGCAGGTTGAATCAGATGTCAGACAAATCAATAGCTAAGAGGTGATGGAGTCATTGGACAAGCTCAGCACTAGCAGAAGGAAAAAAATGGTCACAGGAAATGTTTATGGGGAAATAGAAGTGATTTCAAAGTAATATAACAAAGGAAAATTAAAAATGCTGTTAAGGATAGATTCTGTAGAACTACCATGTACAGTCTCTCTCCAATGTAAACTAGGTTCCCAATAAAGATACACAATGATTTATATAAACAGGGTTGTAAGTAAGGAAGAGAAACAGGTGATCAAAATTAAAATATAGTAAACTGAGAGCATTTGGAAAAAAATGAAAAGCTCTGTTGCCCACCTTTTTAGCATTAGTCCTTACATCTTTGTATTAACTATATTGAGGCTTCCCGGGTCATCTCTAGCTAATGTACACTTTCCTAATAGTAAGCTTACCAAAATTATACCTAATAAAGTAAAAAAAAAAAAAAAAAAAAAAAAAAAAAAAAAAAAAAAAAAAAAAGTCTTAGAACTCCAAATGTTATGCAAACACTCAATTAACTTGAAGGAGACTTTTCTCATGTGGCCACTACTGTACTATCTTCACAGTTTTGTGAAACAATCAGAGATAGGTTGTAATTAATGATGCTTGGAGATATGAATTTAAGATTAATGTGAACTTCTTTTTTTCCATTTTTTTTATGTTGTAGTGCCTGTGAAAATATCCTGAAACTATTTGCAAATGCAGGTTGAATTTGCTGGGCAGATGCGTCTGGAAAAAAGTATTGCAAAGAAAATTCACAAAAATTGTAGTCAAAGAGATGTAGTTTTCTTTTTTCCTATCCCCTGGGTTAAAGCACTGCCATAGGATACAGAAGGCCTTGGGTCCCATTCCTCTGTATTTCTGGAGGAATCTGAATGCTCTGCTTCTCAACAGAGTGTCTTACTCTTCTGAAAGAGAATTTTGGAGCAAAATTTCTCAGTACCTCAGGCTGAAGCAAAAGACATCAGCAGTCAATGAAACAGAACAGGCATGTTTCACAAGCACTTCTGCCTGGAACTTAGGAGGTAGATAATTTCCCATGTTAAAGGAGGGAGGTTTATAATCTATTCTCCTGTGAATCTCTAATTATAGGTATGAAACAGAGCTGTACCAATACTGATACTGAGATCATCTTCTCACTTTCATTAATTCAGTTCAGTAAGAGTTGTTTATAGTTTCAAACACATCTTTTTGCCCTTTTCATTTACATAACTAGCTCTTTTCCCTTCTCTCCATCTTCAAGATATAGTCATGGTGCCAATTCAATTCACCATTGTGCAATTGTGATGTAGAGCTTTTGGGAAGCAGATTGCTGGGTTAGATTACCCACAAAGTGTGGTTATCTTAAATCCAAAGGTGCTTGTTATATCCCAGCAGAATGCTTTCCTTCATGGTACTCCATTTGCAGACTTTTTTTTTTTGTTGCTGTTGTTTTAAACCATGGTGAGACTCGTTAGACTTTTTCCTCCACTAGAAAGACAGCATGGAACAGAGTGAAACAATATAACAAAATAATCATGGACTGGTATCTTGACATTGCAGTTCAACATTTCTAAGTAGAACAGCCGTGATATACAATAATTTTGTGATATATCTGTTGAACATTAAGATGCATTTATCAGTAAGTTGTAATTGGCTATCATTTCACCATGACTGGCTGCAATTTCATCCACTGAAAAAGTGGCTCTTTCAGCTCTGTGAGTCTGCAGAATTCAAATTCAGTGCAGCAGAATGCAACTTTCTGACAGTGATATACACTCTACAGAGGACACAAAGGGTTCCTTTGTATAAAACCAAAAGAGCAAACTATTTCACTTTTTTCAACAGGGAAATAGCACAGTATAAAGATAACCATATCTAAAGATGCAAACTTGTACTGATAAATTCACACAGGCTGTATTTGGCCTTCTGTGATCTGTTGTTTTATAAAAGGAAGACAGCTTTTGATGAGCATAACCTGTCTTAATTATAGACACTGTTACTGCACTTTATCCAAATTTTCTTGCCTTCAGACTTTTTCTTCTGTGCTCAGAATATGTTTACTGCAGCTTTCTTACCTTTGAGACCACACTTAGTTTGCTAATTATAACCACACTGTGACCCAAATGAAACATTTGATCTCTCTGATGTCCCTATGCATGGCTACGTAAGAATCAGTTACCAGAAACTGAGTCTGAAACAATTTTTCTGCTCCTATGCAGCTGTAAGGTCTTTGTCATCTCCTTCTAAAGGAGCTACTGATTATTAACTTAGAAACCTACATAGGGTTTGAGGGAGAACACAACAATGCAAGTGTTGTAAGCAGCATTCCACCTGCTCCTTGTACTTTGAGCACCAAGAAAATGCTTTTGTTTGAAATACACTATAAACAATTCTGCAGCAACAAATGGTTATATTTGTTAACCCTCATTTTTTGCAATAATCTAGTTATCATAAAAGATTTACATATATGTTGTATCCATTTCTAAATTGATATTTTAATAAATATCTATTAGGAGATATATTTTTAAGATTGACAGAATTCAGCATGAGTTGTCTTGATTTCAGGTTAGCATTCAATAACTTTGGGACAATTTAAACCAGCATCAGACAAGTTTAACATGATTTCAAGGAAATTCACCATATTCTCTTGCATAAAAACATTTACAATTGAGGTAACTCTAGTGATGTGTGCATTTAGTGTAACAGTGCTGACAAATTTAACTGTAGAATGTCTTGCTTGCCCACATCATCATGCCCAAGAGTTACTTTCCCCCGTAATAATTACACTCATAAGCAGAGGAGGTAGTCAGGCATTTCTTAGGCTACTTCATACCATGCTGTCCATTGTGGATGCAACTCCAAGATGTGTCACTTCCTGAAATGCACAGAACTGGACAGCAGGAGTCCAGTTACCGTTTCATGTTTTAAGGAGATAAAATTTAGAGCCATCTTTTCTCAAGGTCATTTGATGCCTTTAAAAAAGAGTGGTTTCCACGCATCCCTGAGCATAAGGCCAACAACTTTTCCTGGATCTGCCATGTGGAAATAAGTGTACTTCAGTACTGCAGGGGTCTGGAGCCAAATGCAGTATCTACACTCAAAAAGCTGAAGTTGCTCTTCAGCATTTTAAAAATGCAAATGGTTGCTACTTAAGGCAAACCACATGAGATTCACTCCACCTGCTTTGCCCAGATCTGACTGTACAATGCAGCTGGGCTTACAGATGTTCTCCATTGCTGAGACAATGCAGCACAGCCGGAACATACCAGTGAACTGAACTCCAAAGCTACAATTAGGATAAAGAGTTTGTTTGGGTTAAGAAAGTATCTTTATGCTTGATAGTTATTCTCTTGTTGGAAGAATGGACAAAAATGGGGCACAGCCCTTCTCTCACTCATTTTTTTTAAGTCTGAAAAAACTATGGAGGACCCCTAACAACAAAACCTACTTCACTATCACCATGAATGTAACAGGCATTTGCTACACTGGTTGTACAGACAGGGCTAAGGGGTTAAAATATTGCAGACTAGCTTCCTTCTTCCCAAATTAAAACGACCATTGCTCTCAACAATTAAATCATCAAAGCTTTTAAAAAATGCTTTCATGTCATTAGGATCAAGTAAGAGTCACTATTACTATACTGGGAACCCCCCACTAGAGTCTATTTATTTGTTATTGAGACAAAGTAATTTTGAAGTGAAAAAAAAAAGCATAGACAGGAATCACTCTGAAATGTGTCTTTTACACCACTTGTAAGAACATGTAAGAACATGACAGGAAAAGGTCTAATTTAGCTCAGAATCCTTTCTGATGTGGAAGATAGCACAGAAACAAGGCAAGCCTATGGTAATAGATCTCTTGATATCCTTTGAGGTGTCAAGGACTTGGGGACTTCCTGACCTGAAGGCTCTTTTTGAACCCACTGTACTTAATAGCATTTATAGACCTGACATAAGTGAACATGCCTAGGAGGTTTTGGAATTAATTTTGATTTTTGGCTTCTAGAACATGCAGCACATTCAGCTACACAATTTAATTACATACTAAGTGAAAAAGTGCTTTGTTTACTTTAAAACTCTTACCTGATAATTTCATTAAGTGCCTACTCATATTCCATTATTATGTTTTCTGCCTTTGCAGTACTTCTAGTTATTCTCAGTGCTCCAGAGCCACCGCCACCATTTCATTTGGTTAATTGACAACATAACCTTGATGTCATAGTCTTTCTATTCAGGCATTAAAGTTCATTTCATAGAGACCTTGTGTTACATTTTGACATAAACTTAACCCACCCTCTGTTATACTTTAAGGTAATAGTGAACCCCGCTATTAGATTACCATTATCATTCACTCATAAAATTTCTTACGTATTTATTATAAAGAAAGGTGCAATTCAATTCTTGCATCTTACTGCTTAGGCTCCCAACACAGAGAAAGAATTACTGATACCACTGGTGTTTTGCTACCTTTTTAATTTAGTATTTTTCATTGGAATTATTTTTTTGGGGTAGTTCTTCACTGCTATTCTTTTTTTCCTAGGACAGCTTTACCTTCACTTTTCAGTATGCATCATTATTAAATATATGCTGTTTCATATCTGACAAATTTTCATACATTTTAAACTTCCCTAAAATATTTGAATTTGCAGTGCAAGTAGCCTAACCTATTCAGAGTTGGGGAAAAGTCCATGTCTTTTAGTTGGTTTTAAATGTCTTCCCAGTTTCATACAGCAAATGTGGATGATTCTCTACGTGTGATAGAGTTTCCCATGTCTCGTAAAGGAAACTGGGAATATTTCAAATCTTTTTACAGAGGAAATCTCACCTTTTTTACATTTGGGTAGCATTTTACTTTTGGGTCTTATCTTTTACTCTTTTTTATTTCCAACGTCCTACACATCACAGTCACTACAGTGTAGATAATGTCCAAATACTTTGGATGCTCCAACACATTTTCATTTAGTAGTCAGTCATCAGTAAAAATTCAAACCTGTTTGTGTGCATTACATCAACTACTATTTACCTAAAAATGTTCTACTCTTTTTAACAGTGAAAGCAACAAATACTTTCTGAAAGTGTTTGTGTGTTCTCCATTTCTTTAAAAATATTTTCAGAACAGTGGTCAGAAGCAAACAGGATATAAAAAACATCTTCAAACAATTTTGGGACAAAAGCATTAAATTTATGTCCAGCAGCACCAAAAATGCTTTATGACAAATTTTTTTTTTTTTTTTTGGAAGACTATCTCTTGAGAGAGACAAATTATTCTGTGATTTTCTTACACTGATATGGATTTAAAATAAACTAATTGCTTTTTTCCCCCTCTTTGTATGTAAGATTTTACTTTTTCATGGTCAGTAACTCTATTTCTTTTAATCATATTGCGATGCTCAAAAAGTCCAGTGCTCTGTTTGGAGGCTTCATTATTACACTCCATTATTTGATAGCTAGAAGCATTAGGCATGTAGAACAAGCAAGAAAAGTAATTTTCCAAAATTTTACAACATCCTCCTAGGAGAACACTCCTAAGACTCCTAAGTAAGGAAGAAGCAGTATATGCATTCAATTTATGCTGAGTTTATTAATAAAAGGACTGATTCAGATGCAATGGATTCTGACTGAGTATGACCACAAAGGCTCTAAGTAAACTGCAGTGATGACTTTCCATTCAACTCAACCACTCTACAGCCAGAAAGAGGGCTGCTAGACACAGTGTGACTGACTTTGAAGAAGAAAGTGTATATTAGGAAGAAATTAATATTCTAAGTGCTTCTTCACTACAAGAAGACATTCAGATATTTGTCTTTTTTTCTCCTTGTATTTTTGGTTACAATTCCTCAATTTCAATAATTTTCACCAAGGGGCTTCCTTCAATCTTATAATTATGTCAAGAAAAATGTATACCTTTAAAAAGCTCACTGGGCTTTTTTACATTAAAATTAACACCAAAGTATTTTTCTTTATTTAAAATTTACATGGAACCATATCTGTTTATTATTCTAAAGCCACACTGTCTTGTGAAAAGATGGCAATAACGTCTTGCACTCATACATTAAATGATTCCTAGCTATTGTCACTTGCAACTATACCAAAATAATTACAAGATGAATGTGAACTCTAATATTTAATAAAGACCCCCAAAAAATAATATATATTCTTGAATTACTTCTTTCAAGCACTGTGTATCCAGCAGTTAAAATAAGGCTAATATAATCAAATTTTAGAGATGTATGATGGACAAGAATGGATGGTATACGTGACCATTTAGCTTCCTCTCTCATTTTTGCAATTCACAATTTGTATTTTAAGAATCCAAATGTTCACTAGTGCATGTGATTCAAAAAAAGCAGTGAAGCACCAGATCATAAAAGATACTTAGGAGTGCCAGATGAGAAAACACGGTTGTTTTCAGAGTTCAATGAAAGTTGTTTTCCTTTTAGATCATACCATTAAACTGACTGAATAAGATGGACAGAATCATGTCTACACTCACAGGCCAGTAATGTCTCAATTTTTCTTCTGCCTTAGTGCTTTTTTTTCCTTAATAAAGTGACAGCTTACTGTTCTTGATGATGTGGATTTTATAAAGCACTTTTAGAAAGCACCAATTTCTTATATATATGAAGTTGATACATTTATGGAACTTAGCAACAGCATAATATCAGATACCACATCTAATGCAAAGTTAAGAAAGCTCTCCAAGAAGTTCTGTGATTTAGTGTGTTAGCCAGAGCAAACAAGCAGTATCTACCTGGTGACCCTGGCTGCTGTGTGCTAGGCTGAAGTATGGAAGGCAAAGTTTTATGGTGATGATATTTTTCAGTAAATATGCCATTATTATTAAAGGCCACAAGGTTTGTGTTAACCTGACAGTGTGAGGACTCAGGACAGGCCTCCCTATACCAACTTGTTTCAGCTGTGAAAACACTTTTATAGCAGCCTAAATGAGCTGTTGCTTAGTTTACAGTAAAGGCAAGTAGTTATTTTGTGCGTGAACTAAACTTTCTGATTGCAGAATGAAATGCACTTTGGTAGCGTGGAGACACAGGATAGTACCAGGATTCCCAAGAAACACAAACTGCAGTTAACACAATCACAAAAGACAATCACAACAAATCATAATCAATTAGTGGTCACTATATGCTTTGTAATCAAGTAAAGCCAGCAGTGGATGCAGCAGAGGACTGACTGACTGAGAACCAAAGAAACTAAAGGGCAAGTGAGCAGACTGTGTTAAAACACATATAAAAATAAAACCAAGCATACTCAACACCAAGAAAGCAGCAGCTTCCACCCTGAACATTGCACTTTTCCTGTTGATGCCCTAGAATGCTGATACCTCACTGTAGCCCTTCCCCCTGTTCTGCTTGAGGAATATAGCATCAGCTATTCCTGTCCTGTTAGGACACAGAAATATTGTACAGGGAGCCCAGTCCAGGAGAAAAGGTGCAGATAGTACAGACTTTTTCTATAACAATTTTATCTGTATTACTAATGAAGCTTTTCTGCATTAATTTGGTTTGTGATTGTTGGTAGCATTGTAAGTGAACTAATGACAGATTTTATCTTTTGATAAGCCTGTTAAAACTTCAATTTTAGCTTTGCATATGTTTGTTCCCTTTTGCCTGCAACAAGATTTTGAGTGTTACAATAAATATCAAAATGGGAACAGAATAAGTTTCAAAAGCGTTTCCTGGTATTATCCACAGAGTACATTCCAGATTATTGGTGTACTTGCAGGGGAGAGGGACAGTTCTAAGTAGCTGGCTGAAGGTAATGCATACTTCTGAGTCAGTCACACAGTATAAATCTGTAGAAAATGCAGATGAGAGTAGGCTCATCATTTGGATGGATGAACCTTGATTAATTTTTATTTTTCTGCAGTTATGCTTTGTTTCTTTCTGAGAATGGGGCAGAAACAGCTGGCAGAAATGTAACTGCCTGCTTAGTCTCAGCCATCAAAGTGTCAAGAGAGTCTCTGAAGAGAAGGAAGATCACTTATTGTCCAGCAGCATTTGGGCATACACAGCTATATCTTCTAAAGGTGTGACAGACAGTGTGAAAGCTCAGACAACAGGCTACCTGGAACAAGATTTAAGGAATCTTGGAAAGACAAGAGCAGACACACAGACTCTGAGGTGACATTTTAGAAAGAACTTTTCTAGGGCCCCAGCAGGAACTACAGTTTGCAGTAACGGAGCATTTGCCTTTTTAAAAATTTATTTATTTTTTATTTCTTGTACCACTTAATATCACTCGTTATTCCTCTTTTACTTTACTCCCCTTGCTGATGGGAGATATTTAAATTTATTTAAGCACAATATTCATACTTGATTCATAGGTGTGTCTGCCTTTTTGAGATCCCATGTTTTCTTTACACAATAAACAATAAAACAGTCCCTACAATAATAAAACGTCCCAGGCAATATACATTCAAGGGATGCTTTCATCACTGGAAAATATACAAAATGTGGTAAGTTTGTCCTAAATACGTTCTATCACCTTTTAGTTTGAAGACTCTTCAGTGAACCAGCTGAACTCTGATCTGTTTTAGTCACTGCTTGTACATTATTTGTCTTAGTTGCCTTATTTACTCTTTCCTATGCAAGCATCTCATTTAACAATGTCTTCCAGCCTAGTCACATCACCTGCATTGAAGCTTGTTTTCATGCACGTTTGGAGAAACTATTGTTACTGTCCTGTAAAATCACTGTTTTAGGTACCAGTGGTAATACATCATGGAATTTTCTGAATTTACCTTCTTTTTTATAAATATCAATATCTTCCAACATATCAGTTTCAGAATCTTACCTAAAGGGGAACAGGCTTTGATATTTCTAAGATAAATAGCATTTTTCAGTTTTACCTCATCTGTAATTTCTCAAGTTCCTCTTAATCTCTTTTCTTTAATTATCTGCACACTCCTTCAAATTTAATATCATCTTCAGATTTCATTAGTGTGCTTTTTTCTTTTTCTTTCAGACTACTAATGTAGACATTAAACAAATATAACTCTTGCCAATTCTTGCTAACAAATGCCAACTTTTAGATTCCTTTTTCTAATATGCTGCTGTTTAATACTTCCAGTTTATGTCCTCATTTAGGCAGTTTACAGTCCGCATGGTTATGATCTTATTGAAGGCAGTACTGAATGAAATTTTAAAACTGAAAATTCTGAAGATGCCATATCAAATGCCTCACTAAACTCCAAATGTGTATGATCTACTTCATTACCATTGCCCATTAATTTTGTAATTACATCAAAATAAGAAATGAAGTTTGACTGATGAATTCTAATTTCTCACTGCCTACTGCTCATAGCTCTCTTGTCCCAGTTATTAATGATGGAATGTTTATTTCATTGCTATGCAAGGAACTCAGATAATATTTATGGCATGATAGCTGTCAGTTTCAATCTCTCCTTTTCAGGAAATACGTACATTTATTTTTCTCAATCTATTCTGTACATTTTTCTCCATCTCTAAGTTTTTAGAAATGAACATTTGTAGGGTTACTGAAGTCAGTAATTCTTTTGGTCTAAAAGAAAGACCTTTTGGTCTTTTGGTCCTTGCTTGTGTTTGGAGTATATCATCAGCATCTTCATGAACAGAGCTTTTAGAGGGCCTTCTTTTACAGATATGTGAGGTGCAAGGTCAGCTGTTATATACTGGACATTAATCCATGGCTATTGGGTCCTGTTCACAAATATATCAACACTCTCTTGAGAATAAATATGCCAATTTTCACTCTTAATTGCCACATAATCTCTAAAATCTAATGGCTCTTCAAGAACATGAGGGTAACCAAGCATTAGACCAGGTTGCTGAGAAAGGACGTGGAGCCTCCAGCCTTGTAGTTATTCAGAACTTGACTGGACCTGAGCAAGCTGCTTTAAGTGCACCCATTCGAGCAGGGGATTGAACTAGATAAGGTCTCTTTCAACTAATACAATTCTGTGATTTTATCAATTTAATTTCTTGAAGGCTTAATTTTCAGTCTCAAATGTTAATGAACTTCCTGTAGACATTTGTTCTCATGTCAGTGTTACTTGTGCATACAATACTATTCCTTTTCCGGTATTTAGTCCCTATTATAAATAAAAATATTATATATACATATTTCATCATTAGCATTATTATTTATTATTAGCATAATAAATCACAGCATATATTTTCTGTGATAACGGGTTTTTTAAAAGGTGCTTTTTGGGTTTTTAAAGGTATTATTAATTTTGTCTTTTTTTCTAATGTCTTTTTCCTCTCAATATTTTTTTCTTTTAAAAGCACTCTGCTAATCACTTCCAGATTTGACCCACTATCTTGGCTAAAAAGAATACAATATAAATGTAAGTATACATAATTCAAATGTAAATTGAAACTTGATATTTTGTATTCCCATCTAATTTTGTGCATTGTTATCCACTTAGATATCTAGTGTGTGCATAAATAAGATTTTAATATGCCAATTTTTTCTAAAACATATATTTAACTATATTACACATTTTGGGAGCATGACTTTGAATCAATAGCAGGCTGAGATACTTTTTTAGGGTGTGAGAACATACAAATTTGTGGAATATTGCATCAGTTCTCTAATGAATATCTATATAATGATTAGGTATGATTTGATCCACAAATCAAAATCATGAGCTAGAAGAAAATCCTTTTGACACTGAAACTTGTCCTGCCAAAATGAAAGGCACCAGGTCTTTTTTCCCAAGCTGACTTTAACTGTAGATGTGTAAGGCAACCAAACTCTCTTATTCAACAGAAACAAAGTAAGACTTCTTTACACTGCAGTTTTGTAACTAAATTTCATAATCTTAGTTAGTTCTACTGTAATATGCTGTTGTTCCTAGCTAGATTGTACCACCAGACAGAGCAAAATTGTTCCAAATCTTTTCACTGGAACTGACATTGAATCAGCTCTCTACTTAATATCTTGACCCCGTCCTTAATAACTATTATTTCTGCCTATTAACAACTCAAGATCTAGACTTCACTGTAATTAAAAAACTTCTCAAAGGGAAGAAATTTATTATCTCTTCCCTTTTTAATTTGTAATCAGCTGATATATGTATGCCATGTTGTCAACTCAGTCCTCTCACACCTGATTCACTATAATCTGCAGGCTGTTATCTCCTTATACTTCTGAATTGAAAACATGGTGTAAATATAACTTCCCATTCTTTTTCTTTTTTATGGAAGAATACAACTAAACAGTTGAAGACTGAGATTTGTGTACTGCAAGCATATGCAGTTGATTTGAGACACTTGCACAAATTTAAACAGAGAAGAATGTAGCACTGTTAGCTCCACACCATGTACTCTGAAAGAAAATCAGGCTTGCTGAAGCTTACGTCAATTTATCTTTGACGTTTGATACCTTATTACCTGTTCCAACAGGTACTTCCATCTTTCTATATTTACCACACTTCCAAATATGTCTGTAGTTGTTTCTTTCATTTTGTAACACATTTATGAAATGTTAAAAGTTGGAAGGTAACTTTGCAATGTATGACAGAAAAATATTTATTGCTAATCCTTTACTACTGACTTCTAATTTGTGCCTGAAAGCATCTCTGTGACATGATTTTGTGCAACTCATAAGCAGAATCATTGAATTCACATATAAAATTATTCAAAATAGTTTTCTAGCCAGCCACGTAGTTATATAGATCAGGTAGAGATTTGCAGATTGTTTAAAACTCAGCTACATAATTCAGCTATGGATAAAAGAATATTTTAACACAGCCCCAGCTTTACTTATGTAGAGAGTATCTTTGTTTAACGTTCAGACTTGCCATCAAACCAGTTTTGACTAGATAAACAAATTAAAAGTTAGTCCTAAAAGCTAACAAAAATGCTCACTAGAATACTTAAAGAATAAAATGTGCTTTGGTTACGTTCATTAGTGGCCAAATATTATTTGAAACAAAATTACATGTCCATTACACTTACATCAGGATTTGCTTGATTCATGGGAATATCACTGGAATTACAGTTATAAAATGAGAAAGCATTAAAGGCATTGTAGTGACAAAGAATCCCTGTAGCATGCCTTAAGAACTATGCAGCAGAACTGAACTATAGCTGAATTTTTTCCCTAGTGCAATAATTAATTAACTGAATTCTATTGAGTCGTGTCTATTTTTGGAATTTTCATACGCCTTTTACTGAACAAGATCATAAATACTTATGATACTATGATCTGCAGAAAATTTAAGATCATTAGAAATTAAAATTAAAAGAAAATAACTACTTTCTCTATAAGATTATTTATCAGACCCTCTATTAGGCGCAAGACGTCACTGAACCTGCAGACTGAGCAAAGTTTTCATGCTAGGAACACACCTGAAACTCTACATTATTTCACGGATTTCTTTTACTTCTTTTTCACTGCTGTGCATTTACCATAGATGTAACTAACAGAAGTGCTTCTCAATACATACATTTTCAATAGTAGTGTGTGGAAAAAAATTATGCTCCTTCAAAAGCATAAGGAGGATTAAAAGAATGAAGGAGAATTATGCCCAAAGATGGATCGGGACATTTATTAAAAAACAAACCTGTCTTTTTTTCCAGATATACTTTCTATTACTCAACAATTCACCTTATAAATTTACAATTAAACATAATTTCATTAAATCTGGGCAAAAGTACCAGTGGTAAAAGTTTTGTTGAACTTCTACGGTGAAAATGTCTGAAAAATACATATTGTGAGGTACATTTCAAAGGCAATATTTCATGTTAAAGGGTAATATTTCAAAGAAATTAAAGTACAAAATAAATTAGGAATGAAAATTACTAAATGAATGTGCATATAACAAAGCTCAGCTTAAAAGTAACTGATCTTTTTTTTTAAATAAGACAAAAACTGAGTTCAGAACTATGAGCTGACATTGTAGCATATAGCAATTAAAAAATGTTCCAAACAATCTCTGCTCTGCAGCTTTCAAAATACCTGAAATATCTAAGACATGCATTCTTACAGTGACTTAAACTATATTTAGTACTCCTTGCAAGAAAAATTAGATACCTTAAGGGCCCAGAAGTCAAAAAAGAAGTTTTGAGACAGATTCTGGACATCAAATTTCTGAGAAAAATCCAGGTTGAGTCTCAGTGGTGAAGGCTGCAGTATACAAAACTGCCACATCCCACCGGGCTAAAGCACACAGGTTCTTGAATCAGCAGCTATGCTTGGTTGTGGAGCTGTCTCTGCATAATGTGTTGCCTGGGCACCTTGAGGAACCAGACTGGGAGTCTACTGCTTGCACCACAGGTCATGGCTGGGATTCAGGTGGTTTCCACCATGAGGAGCAGAGGTAGCTGGTGTACAAATGGTGTGTGCATGGCCATATCTGGCCCTGGGTATGGGACGCAGTCTGGAAACATGCTTGAGAAACACTCCTGGAAACAGGTGGGAAAGTAGAAGGGATACTGCCTGCTGAAATATACTGTGCACCAAAACATGATTTAGTAAATCCTGAGCTGAAGTCTGTTTAAATAAGCCTTTCTACTTGGTAGTTTCCTTGGCTACAGAACAAAAATTAAGCAGGCAATACCATTGGAATAGCTTGTGATCCTCAGAACCCTTAGTTTCAACAGAGGTTGTGCTGTTAAAAAAACTTGTAAATAGATGCCTGCTCCCTGCCTCTCTTGCAGTAATGTCTTCCTGAGCTCTGTGATATGAACTTGAATTTGAATTTTAGCTGAAACTAACTGCAGCATATATGAAAGGTATAACATTTCTGATATGTCTCTTTTAGGAAATTAAAGTAACTTAGATGTATTGACAACAAAGAAATAAATAGGTTATTTAAAACGTATGTATGTTGATTAGTAGGATTGTAATTTGTTTTGTATTCTTTATTTAAAGGTAATTTCTCTTAGAGATGTGCATTAATAATATTAAGAAGTGATTAAAAACGAAATGAGAAATTCAAAAAAGATCCTCATTTGGCACATAGCTATACACAATAAAAATTTTTTGTAAGCAACCAAGGAGAATTCAGAAGAAGGGTGAAGAACAGGCAGGCAAAGGGATCAGGCATAGCACAGACCAGAGACAAAAACCCTAAGCTTTGACCTTGCCAGGTAATACCACTACATTTTAAGTTTAGGTGATAGGGTGATGTGGAAAGACAAAAACACTGACTTTACTCAGGCAAAACTCATTCAAATTAATAAACTGGAGGTTTGAAAAAGAAGAATTTCATTTCTTCTCCCACCTTCTTCCAGCAAGGCTCCCACTCCCCATTTTTAATTTCTGAGATAACAGTCCTTTTAGTCTTCATACTCTGTTGCCTCATTTCCTCTTAAACATTTTGGGAAGGGCTGATAGTCCTACATTTTTTTTCCCCTTCTATTTACTCTTGTTCAAAAGCCCATCTTCTCTTTTCTATTCTCAGTTTCTCTTTCTTGCCTCTCTTCTTGATATCCCTTTTCCTCGTTTCTCCTTTTCTGAATTGCACTAAACATATAATCTCTCACTGTTTGCTAGTGTATCTAGTGATCTCATCTGTTCCTTGTTTGTTGTAATCTTCTTCACTTATGCCAGTGAACACAGTAGAAAACCACACCTCTTGGTGGGTAATGTTTACCCAAATGCTTCAGGAAGGGGGAATGCCTGAGTACTTGCAACAAAAGATGTGTAAAAGAGAAGGGGAGTGAAAAAGAGGAAAGAAACCTGTCTTTCAGTAGAAGTCTTTCTATTGATGTTTGATGATAAATGTCTGAATCAGAGAGCCTTCACAGTAACAGGTGTGTAAAGCCACCTACGCAAAGTAACTCAGATTTTTTATGTCCTTCGCAAATGCTCTCAAGCTGCACTGTGGTTTGAACAACACTTACATTTACCTTTTGAAAAATGGTGTGAAGAAGAAGTATTGCCGCCACATTTACATTTTTATAGTATGGCTTGCTCTGAAACTGTTAGAGGAGATTGCCTGGCTTAAAGCCTGGCTCAATGATTCCTGGAGGATATTTTTTTCCTGCAGTGTCCAACTACCATATGGAGTGCCAAGAAGCATAAAAGAGATTTCAGAAGCAATTCCATGATTACAGCTACTATACATTAAAGGCACAGAAGAAATGTTGTAAATTATCTATATGGTTCTTGCATAATAAATTACTTTACTCACATCACAGGTGACAGGCTTCCACTACAGATCATTTTGTTTAAATGCATGGCAATCTTTTTAAACAAATTACTTATAGCTTCAGAACTCCTGTGATTCTGACAGGATTTCATTCCAGACCTGCCATTAAATGTCTTCTGCGTGACCTTGAGTAAATTATTCTTCACCCCACTGTCCTGGTTGTCTCACCTCCTGTGGTCTGCCTGTCTTAGGTATTCAGAGAGTGATAATCTCTAGAGAAGAAGATAATTTTATCACTTTTTAAATTCTTAATGCAATGGAGCCTATACTAGTCTGTAGAAACTTCTGCAATAAATAATAATGATGATTAATCATACTAATAGGATGACTTTTGGAACACAAGTGGCAAGGAAGAGTAAGAGTCAATTATTCCAAAGATTTGGACTGGAGGATGAGTTGCAATGAGCAATGGTTGAGGACCATACAAGCAGCTCCACCTGTGAAGGCTTTGATTCAAATGACTCAGCACGAGGAGGACAGAGGGAGGATAAGAATCCTGTTTTCCATAGCAACCTTCAACTCTCTTAGATATGAAACTATTCTTTTCTCTGCTGAAATTGAGTGATATTTTCCATGATCACTTCTTTTTCCATTGAAAGTATTTCTGGCCACAGCCATTATCCAGGTCCTGGGTAGCACTTACTGCTCCTCTTGGTTATCAGCAGACTATGCTCTATATCCTCCTCAGAGCCTCTTGGGTTTCTTTGTTTTCTGTTTATAGTCTTTTGGACCCTTTCATTTAACTGGACTTCTAGCTCTCTAAGGTCGTGGAACCTCTGATAAGGATTTCAGATTTTTTTCTAGGATAGCCACAGTAAAAATGGACCCTCCAATTCCTGGAAGAAGTGAAGTTCTAAACTTCTTGATTAGTTTGCAGAGGATGTGTACGTACTGACAGAAGCAGAAGTCTTACAGAAAACAAGAAGTGCAAGATTATGTAATTTAAAATTGCACCAAAGCACAAAATGACTGAATTAAGATTACACAGCTTCAATACTGTCATTTTCCAACTGTCTAGAACTCAGGTGGTCACATGAATACTAGTTCTTTTACCCTAGGATTTTTTATTTAATGGAGGTTCTTAGTTTAAAAGATAAACAAGCAAGACTTCTCAACCTCTCTGTTTAAAATCCTCTTATATTTTACTGACAATCCTCTGAAGTTTAGGATTTTTTTCCTCAAATTTTGAATGCATACCCGCAGTCAGAGCCTTTTCACTTCACAGTGTATTTTCAGTGCACTTGTTTTTCATTTCTCCTTCTCCCCACTTCTGTTGCAGTCTCCCTTAAACACCTTTTACTCCCTCCCCCTCTACTGTTTTAAATCTGCCCACTTGGTTTCTCTTGCCAGCATCTCTCTCTCTCCTACTCATGCCAATATTCCTTCTTTACACACCTCCAAGTCTTCCTCTTCACTCTCAGGCATTGAAACTAGGCTGGTTTTTTTTCCCTGTGCATCAAGACACAGGAGTTTTCCTCTGTTGACTTTCTTTAGCTAAGTTCCACACCAATATTTTGGTGCTTTCAGAAGTAATTTTAAGAAGATCCATAATGCTTAGGACAGAGTTGATCTTCAATAAGTTTAGCAATCAACCACTAGTAAAACTCCACATAATATATTGTTATTTTTCCCAAATTCTTATCATGGCTTCATACAGTATAATGTTTTCACTGAGGTGCCTACATGCATGTGTTTGACATTACATATCCTGTTCCATAGCATGTGAGACCTAAACCTTTCCAATAAGCTAAGTTTAGATACCCAGAAAAAAAACACCCTGTAAATTCTACACAAAGAAATGACTGATAATTTAGCTTAAATTTTACCCCCTTTACATTTTAGGCAGAGAGCAATAACTGATACACACATAATGACCAGTCCAGTCATACTTACACAAAGTTGTAAACAAATGAAAACTTGGTATGATATCAGAAATTAGAAGATAATTTTAAAATCAATCCACTTTAAAATTATGGGGCTACCTGAGTGCAATAATGCTTAGAAATACACTGTAAGTGTTAATTCCTTCCCACATTGTGCTATTTTCTGTACTTATCTGTGCAAATTTTCCCTCCTGCCCTGCACAAGCACCTGAGAACTTCTAGGGAGTTGGAGGCAGAATTGGGAGGTCAGCAGGCCTTTCTCCTGAGTCCCTTCCAGCTATTGCAGTTTGTTGAGATATGAATTCCCATCTCTGAAGGACTGGCTTCTCTCCTTGCTGGAAAGAAACCATATCTGAGGAAAACATTTGGTAAGAACCAGGGTCCCAAGGGCACTGCCAGGACATCATGTCCCTGGCCTGCTACAGTCCTGAGGTTCCTCCCACCTGCCCACATCATTTCCCCTGGGCCATCCTCCCCAGCTTCAGTGACACCACAGTGGGCTGGTGACCAGCCCCTCCCCAGCTCTGCCCTACCCTTGGTCCATGATGACCAGGGCTCTCCCCTGGGCTCACGTCCTGGCCTGCTCTCGGCCCATCCTCGTCCCCATGGGGGTATGGATGCCCTTGTTTGCTGGGGCTGCACGAGTGCACCCTGGCTGCCAGACCCTTCCCTTTGGGGACCCTTTGCTGCTCCAACACCACAGCCCCAGGGAGCTGCCGGCTCCTGCTGCACCCTGACACCACGAGCAGAAGCCCTGCCTGCACCTTTCACCTTGCTGATCAAAGTCTGAAACATTAGGGAGCAGTGAGGCCAAATTTTAATGCCATTGGAAACAAATAATTTTCTCAGAAAGGTAAGCAAGGCAATAGAAAGAGATAAAGTCTGCCTCGTGCATTTCATATGCTGAGGAATGGTTTAGGTGATGCAGAAATAATGAGTTTACTAGGCTTCAGTGATGAAAGGGAAATATTAGAAACTCATAAGTGCAAGAAGTCATTGAAAAGTTTCTTGCAGATAATTATTATGATTTCCTTGGACACGATGCTTATTTTTCTGTTCCTGACATAAATAGAACATAATAAATAATAAGGAGAAGGTCAATGTAATGCATCATTTATGTTGGTTTTAGTATCTGGATTCAAGAAAAAAAAAAAAACAGAAAGCAGATTCAAAGAAGCCTGAATATATGTGCATTTTATGGATCTTAGTCAAAAGGGTAAATACGCCCACATATTCACACATAACACAAACATACTTTTTTCCTAATTCCAGACTGACTTTTAAAGTACTGTCGCTTTATTGGATGTAAAGTGTTTGGGTATTTTCTGTGATTTCTCTGGTATTCCAAAATTAATTTAACTGGCTTGCCTTCTAGACACACGACAGCAACTTCTAAGTGGTAACACAGAGTATTTATTGCTTTCTGAACAGAGAGGGTAGTCATGGTCCTAGGAACCCTCAGGAAGGAAGCTAGCAGTGAGCTGATGAATACACAGTGAATTATTTTCTGAAAAGTCATGAGAACAGAAAAAAATGTTAGTTTTCAAGACTTCAGGCTTAATATAAGAAACACAACGTAAGATGACTCTTGTCTGAATCACTGTGAAGAGTATGTATCTACTTGTGGCAAGGAAGATGCATTTTGTATTTTTGTGTCTACAGAATCTCACACAATTATTGTGGCAGAGAGAAAGAAATAGAAACTGAGTGAAAATAATAGCTATTTTTTTCAGCTTTCTGGTTCTGTTGTCTTAGTGCTAAGTGGTGTAAGTAACTGGGATGAAGCTGTGAATTGCATTTATAGACACAGAGGATCTGGAATCTATAATGAGCATTTATCAGAGAAGAAGGACCAAATTAGAATTGCAGCTTGAAATATTATTTCCAAAAAAAAAAGATTAAAATTGCACTCCTCAACATCCCCATGAAAGGAAGCGAAGAGGCAGGTACAGATCTCATTACTCTTGCAACCAGTGACAGGACTTGAGGAAATGGCACGAAGCTGAGTCAGGGGAGGTTTAAGTTGGATATCAGGAAAAAGTTCTTCACCCCAAATGTGGCTGGGCACTGGACAGGCTCCCCAGGGAAGTGGTCCCAGCACCAAGCCTGCCAGAGTTCAGGAGCCTTAGACAATGCTCTCAGACACATGGTGTGACTCCTTGAGTCTCCTGTGCAGGGCCAGGACTTGGACTCAGTGATCCTGGTGGCTCCTTCCCAACTTGGCATGTGATATGGTTCCATTCTATGATTCAGTGAGAATTATCAGAATAGGTCTGCCTTGCAACTGTGAAATAGCAGTCCATGCCAGTCATTATCTCACCCAAACTAACGAGTGTAACATGACTGCCAGTATGGTACAACTGCAGAAGAATAATCCCAGGCAGTTCAAGCGCCTCGAACTGCTCCCTGCCATCACAGCCAGGTTATTGCTCATTTACCCAAGGCCACAGGCAGGTGAGGTATTTGCTCCTGTCTCTCAGTGCAGACTGTTTTTGCTATGAGTAGCCAATGTCACACTCTTGAGTTCTTGATTGCAGTGGAAATATTCCCCCAAGAAAGTGACAGGAGCAATAGAAACGCCACTTCCCCTTGGGAGAAATTAGGAGTGGAGAACAGAGATTAAACCTCACCAGGACTGATCATTACTGCCTTTTCTGAGCTAATGAATAAGGAGAAAGAATTAAATCTATTGTAACTCAGCTTTCACCTGACAACTGAGAACCTCTAGGACATGCAGAAAAACAGGCCACATATCTGTGAACTGATGCAGTATACTGTAAGGGCCTCAGCACACTGTAGTTAATAACACTCCTTCTGGTTTCAGAAAAAAAAAACAACTTAGGGACTTTTTCCTTCTACTCCCACTCCTATTCTCCACCTCCCACTCCTGACATATTATAAGAAAAATCTCAGACACATGATGGAACAGTTGATTTTTTTTTTTCTATGACCCACTCAAGCAGAAATAAAAGAAGTGCCACCGGTAAAGCATCACAGTGTATAAGCAGCAGAATAAGTGAGTATCTTTACCACAGCTGAGGGAGACCCTAGAAATGAGACTTACAATTCCTCTTGTCATGTTGTAGATGTTACACAAAATTCTGCACCAAGAATTTGTTTTCTTGGATTTTGTGGGAAGTGGATAATAAAAAAAGGATAAAAGTGGTCAGGAAGTGAATTTCACTTCCATGAAAAATGTAGAATATAAATGTATCCTATCAAGTAGGCAAAGTTAAGCCATCTCTCTGTCACTTTTTCACAACAACTTATCCAATAGAGAAAGAACATAAAAATCTCTCTTGTAGACAACAATGCAGAAATATTAAATAAGTCACTAGATTCCTCCAGAAGACCAGCAGAAGATGGAAAAAGACTTTGGCTTTTCTCAGTGTGACTGGAAAGAAAAATATAATACACTAAATCTGGATATAGCTGTGTTTATTTTTAAATAGGAAACGAGGAACAATAATAAGAATTACTTTAGCAGCTCCCAAACATTTTGAAAATAGTTTATTACTTTGCTTATGTTAAAAGGTATCTATACAACTAGTGTTTCTCTAAATGAAATTTTAATCCTAATTGAACGTGAAAAATGCTGAGAAAGATAAAATGTCTTGGTCAATCTCAGTGCCTTACTTTAGAATTAATTGCCATTCTCCTGTAGTTTATCTAACACTGTAGCTCTAAATTATGGAAATTACATAGGAAAACCCCCATCTATTTAATTTAATTATATAAAAAATAAATGCATAAATTCTGAGGACTTAATAGGACTTCAGTTCAAGAGAAATAAGTTCTAGTAAGTGATACAAAACTGCCATAATTTTCAGGAGGAGTTGCCACTAATGACTACTGAAGAAATGAGTCAATGATTGCTTAATGAATTCCTGCTTTTCTACTCAGGCCAAGCCGTTTGATTTACTCGTTTGTTTCTCTTCCAACAATGTAACTTTGCTGTATAGGCAGAAATCTTCGAGGCAGAGATCATCATACTTGTGAAACATTGGAAGTGTGTTTATACAGGTCCTACAACAAATCTCAATCCCTTCAGTTCCACCTAGAGGCACGAGCGCACAACAGCAGCGGGAATCACCCAGCGCGGATGGACGGATTGTGCAGGGGCCGGGGAAAAAATAAACGCGTAAACCGCGAAAATACTATTTTTTATGGATTTGTGTCTCGTCTCATTCTCAGACCCAGCTGAAGTTTTCCCTGTGTTAAAAGCATTTCTAAGTCTGTTTCTGGACAGATCCTCTTGCGGTGGAAGCAGCAGAGCTGACCCGCAGGTGCCCCACTCTCATTCCCCGGTCAGCCAGTCATGTGAAGCCTGTAGAAGGGACCCAGATAGCGCGGGATGGGACATATCCAAGAACATCCAGGTACATCCTCGAGCAGAAAGGAAATCAGTATAATCACGAGCCCCATTTCCTGAGGTCACTTTGGTCAATCTGAAGGTCCATTTGTCGCAGGAAGCAAAGACAAGTATGTTAAAAGGTCTGCTAGAATACACCTTCAGACTGATTAGGTTGAGGGTGTCTTTTCTTCTATACCTACAGAGAACTCTGGATTCCCTGATTAAGCTACTGGAAAGGAAAAGGCTAAAATGATAAAGCATTTCTGTGACTTTTATGCCTGCCAAAAACACTAATTTTATTTTATGACTCCTGGTTTTCCTGTATTTATACCCAGACATACCATGACCACTATAATACTCTTTTGAATGTTGTCTTAATGATACACAATTAATTTATGAGCTGTAAATGTACTCGGAAATGAATACTCAAACCACACTGTGCTGAAGTTCACACATATTTGATTACACTTCAGACATACTCAGCACAGAGTTTACAGGTCACACTCCCATCTGATCTGGTCTGATGTTACACAGCAGATTTGAAGTTACACTTTATTATAGCAGAGGAGAATGGTCCTCCATATCTATTAAAACTCATTAAGCCAAGCATTTTTACTGAAGACTAGTCAATAAATACAAAAAAAAAATATTTCTGCATAAACACGTGGCTTATATTTGTAGTATTTCCTATCTCTTTTATTAGATATTATATATCTCTTTTATTAGATAGGAGTAGTAGTAGTAGTCTTCCATAGAATTACTTCTTGCGGAAAGCAGAAGGACAAGAGTTATTTCAATACTTTTAATACTCAACTCTGCACTTCAGTGTTTCTACCCTCAGCAGAAGTAAAACAGCTGTTCCAGAAGCTTCTCATGCAAGGTTTCTCCCAGAGAAAATTTTTCACTTAGATCTGTTCGGGTGAATAATCTTTTAGATCAGGTGAATTTTTTTCGTATCTTCAGTTTCAACTGGAGAAACTTTAAGAATTAGCTAGTGTCTTACTTACTTTTTTCAAGTCAATTCATGATAACTAAATCCAAGGTTGTTTTATGTAGGTAGCGGTTTTGCAATCAGTGTTTTTATTGCTTACCAAAATTAAATTAGAAATGGCAACATATAGCATTTAGTTCATGAATATAAAAATTTCTATCAGCTCTGAAGTGTTGAAATAATGAGGTCCCACCATTTGTGCAGTACAGTTCTAAGTCGTAATTATCTACCTCCTAACTTTAAAATAGCCTCATCGAAGGTCAAATCTGACATTTGTATCTAAAAAGCATATTTAATTCTATTTCATTAGAAGATGCTTTACCAGCTTTTTCAAAATCAATTTTGACTCAGATAGATTACCACTTAATTCTTTGTCCTCCTCCGCATCATTAAAGTGCAATATTGAATCCATGTGCCCTACTTTTGTCACTCATGCTCAAGAACACGAATTCAGATTGAAAGTACTGTGAAGAAAGGGTTACTAGATTTTTTCTGCTGACTATCTGTTCTGAAAGAGAAGTTTTAATAATGCTAATTTATTAAATCTTGCAAAAGAGTGAAAGGTATTTGAGAACAGCAGGTATATTCATCAGAAAAATAATGACGGAAAAGAGTGGTTTAACTTGCATAACACTGGCACATGAACAAGTCACAGCCTAATATATTTTGTGATAGGCTTTTATAAGCAAACCTTAGGATGTGATTGCCTGCCAAAGCTGCTTGCAGTGATCCAGGAGGCCCTGTTAGATCCTGCTAGACACAGAGTGGGAAAACACAATGACAGTGAAATAATTAAGACTCTCAGTGGTACTTTGAATTTCCACTCTCTTGCATTATTTTGTAAAGATAACTGTAGTACTTATTTATTCCTTTCTGGGTTAAATTTCTTCAAATTTGAAAAAGTATTAATTAATGAACTATATACAAAGGAAACTTGTTAGCAACTTACTGCAGTAAAACAAATCTTAGGTGGTTCAAAGATGTATTTCTATATTTCTGAAGAACTTTTAACTGAAAGTAAACTGGATTATGCTGTTGCATATGACTTTATAATCTGAATAAGTCTGTCTTGAAGTTTCACCTTAACATGGGTAAGGTGAAAAGTTGTTATATCTCCTACAAAAATTTAATGTAATAAATAAATTAAGTCTTAAGTGTGGTGAAATTTCTTACATTTGAAATTAAATTTAGAAAGAAATATTGTACAATTTAAAAATAATTTATCATAGGTAAAGTCCACTATTAAAGAGACTCAGAACATCTGGATTTAAAATTATTCACAACTCATTTCACTGGCACCCTTGCAACAGAAATATATATGGTATAATTTAATGTTAGAACTGTTCTAACACCTGAAGGTGTGTGGCATGCATATTTGCATAAAAGTATATGAAGAAAATAAAAAGTGAAAGCGGAATATTTGTCCCAATGAAAAAATACTTCACTTTGGAATAGGCATATATTTAATTACAAGATATTGTGTGTACTTATAAAATCCAAAGGGTAAGTGAAAACAAAGTGGTACATGAAAGCATAACACTGCCTAAGCAATTCTGTAGGAAACAGTGACAGAGGCAATACTGTAAGTACCAGCACATCCACCAGAGGAGACAGCCACAGTACTGGATGTTACCACAAGAGCTAGAAGAGATAAATTTTGAATTATTGTCTTTGGGTCATGAATGTTCAGTCATGCACTGCATGTGGATTTGTACACATAGAGAGGTTTTGGGGGAGGGAGGCAGTATAAAGGTCTGCTGTTCAATTCAACGCATTACAGCATGATACAAGCAGAAAAATCTTGACTCTGCCTTTACTTGCCTTCTAGGTAGAGAAAAAATGCCTACGTGTTAGGAAATTGGTTTAAATGCACTTAGGTAGTAATGGAGAAGGAATGGTCTACATGGAGATATTGTGTGACCTTCCCAGCAAGCACATATTATGCACAGGTTTTCTACCATGTAGATGACAGTCATCCAAGTCACAACTTACTGATGTTGAAATTAGTATTTCCTAAGTCAAGTGTTATTAGTACTCTTGTAAACAAACTTAGAACTAAAATTAAAAAGAAAAAAAGGAGGAGAAGAAAACTTTAGAGTAATCTAACGTCTTTGAGTTTTTATGCTAACAATTTTCACTTTGGTACTAACAGTCTAGATAATGGCCTATCAAGCAGTGAGAGCTGAAAATTTTTCAGAGTACCTCATATTAAAGGCTTCCACCCATTTTTCGCCCTCCTGTTATGTAATAGATTTATATCTCATCTCTATATCTGAGAGTTTGGCATTTGGGGAGTATGGCTGGATGAGAATAGAATAAAAGATTAGGAGAAAAATGATTCTATGGCTACATAGCTATCTAATTTAGTAATTCCTACATTTATAAATGGCGAATGTTCCTTGACTCAAAAATATGTACTGGGTACCTTAGATATTCCATCATTTATAGAAATATTATATTTATTTAACTCTACCCTTCTGAGTTTGGAATTATGCACTTTCTGCCGTTATGTTATAGGTCTACTCAAGATGCTGTAAATTACAGTGACATTTCTGCAGTTGGTTCTCTTCCTGCAATGCCCTCTCTCAATAACAAACTCCAAGCTCACCAGCATGATGAAGTATTTTGCCTGGTCATTTTCAGTTTCTATACTAAGTTTCTATATGGCATAATAATAGGAAAAGAAAAGACATTCCATTATGATTGACAATCCCAAAAATCCTAGTTAGGAGAATATATTCAGCTATTGGAATCACTCAGAACTATAAGAAACTTTTAGCCAAATGTTTTCACTGTGGCATCTTTTACCCACCATAACAAAAATACATGATGTAGCCTTGCAAAAGGGAATAGTGTATTTTTTTTTGTATTTATATATTTCAGAAGAAGTGACATTCAGATTAAATATATTGTTCATCAATATGAAAACTTGATAGATGGATAATACTTTTCTCAGATAATAAATGGACAGAGTTCACTGTAGCTTCAGGAAAATTTAAGACTTCAAATATCTTTTTAAGTCCTTTTTAATAAAGGGAAGCAGAGAATATTTGTTCTGAGCATCAGGGTACTGATGTTTAGCACTCTGGTTGACATTAACACATGCTTAAACTAGATCAGAAACATAGTTCAACTATTTGAATTCTCACAGCATTACAAAAGAAAGACAAAGAACAAAAATTAGTATCCATATTCCATGAGTGAATATAAGGAAGATGTAAGCTAAAATATTGTCACATAAAAGTTAAGAAGATAAGAAGTACGAACTTTCCACAGAAAAAGAAAATTACGTGTAACTACTTGAATTACACTCTTTGCTTGGATTTTTCTGATCCTTCATTGAATATATGAGCAAAGAAAGACATAAGGATTATTATTTTAATAATTTATTAGAACATATGATGGCACAACCATTTTATATTTCTAATGAATGAAGCAGATTTAGTCTATTCATATAGACTAGAGGGGAAACAAGTGGCATATATATAATGGTCATTATATATATGTCTAGATATATTTTTTATAGGTTATGAATTTCAGTCAAACTGTAAAATTCCATTATAAAAATTGCTGGAGTATTCTAGGCTAAAATATATGTCTAGAAAAATGAGCAGATCTGAGTGTATTTTATAGCAGAAAGATAACATAATTTTCTTTAAATTATATGGGAATTATATGAATTGAAATATCAGGAAAAAATATTGCTTACAGGAACTTTTGCTGATCAGAAAAAGAAAAAGTATATTTAGTACTAGCAGTGGACTTTAACAGATTACTTCTTACAGAATTGCTGACTCAAGAAGTTTTCCACGTTTTCCTCCCTGAAAGTCCCTCTTTATAAAACCTCATCTGTCCTATTCCACCTAAGGGTTACTTTAGAGATTTTTTTGAAATGTCCACAGTATGAACATAGAAATAAACTGCAATATTAAAGTAACTATTTTTAGCCTCCATATCACTTCTGAAGTCACTGTTGTGGAAAATTTGCTGAACATTTCCACTGATTTTATGTGGGAGACAGAGAAAAATTTTATGGTATAATAAATTTCTAACTTCTGGGTCCTAATTCATATCAACTTTCTGTAAACTGCTTCCATTTCTGCTGCTCTGGATCAAAGACTAAAGGAAGACAGGCAATTTCATTGTCCACATGCAGCATCTGCAATCAGATTCTTCCTTTGGTGAGTGTCACTCCTGCACTTAGACACTGACCAGGACCACTGACTGGGAGGCCTTGCACCGCAACAGAACAAAAACCCCAAGCAGACAGATGTCCAACACAAGTGCGCATATAAGTTACTGTAAGTTATTTGACCAGTACTTAGCAAGGTAGAAGTTGCTATTCTAACAGCGTTAAATATGAAATGAAATTAATTTCTTTAAATGCATACTTAATCACATATTATACAGTCTTAATCTTATGTCATAAGCATGTACAGTTAAGAAATTACTATGGCCCCAAAAAAAGCATATTTTTTTTTTAGTCTAAGAAAGAGTATTCCTTTGTCATGATATGGCTGTGATTTTTCTCAGAAAAAAATGGCTCCTGAAATAACTTTAGTTTACAGAATCAGAGAAAACTATCCTGCCTGTGCTGAGCTGTTTCTATCACAACTAGGCAGCTATCAGTATCTAAACCAACAGCTGAAGCTACATAGTGCAGATATATCGACTTCACACTGCAGTATACTGCAGTGACAAGGTGTAGAATAAGTTTATAATTATTATTTTTCCCTTTGCGTCTAGATGTCTTTGGAGATAACTGACATCTCTAGTGATACTAGAAATATTGTGATCAATGTTACAGATCACTGGATGGGAAAATCGAGGAAACCAGAAATAGCAAAATGTGGGATGTTTCTTGGTAAGTGTTATTTTGCAGTTCATCACAAGTCCAACACTGAAATGTTGCCATTAGTCACACATACTTGTTGCTGTTTTTATGCACACAAGTAAGGCTTCAAATTGAAAAAGAAAATCTTCCAAACTAATAATCATCTTGGTTTTAGTATTTTCCCTCCTCAAAGGGAGGGTTTTCTTTCCTTACTTTCAAAATCACACAGAATAGGAAAACAACATAATATACAAACCAAAAAACTTCCTCTGGAATTTTGCATCTCTCTGTACACATATGGGAGGATCCGGAAGGATGGAGGGTATATGATGGAAGACTGAAAACATTTTTTAAAAAATACTTCTCATTTAATTTGTAACAAAGCATATCAAAATTTCTAATCCCATGTTGAAGACAACTTCAACTGCACAAGCTTAAAGATGATCTTGAACATTGTCCCCCTGTAGATTTCAGGTAAGGATATGTGTTTAATCAGTCCTAATCTATACTTTGGTGAGATGTGGGTCACAGGAGAAACTGTAAAATGGGAAAGTCACGTATGAGAATTATTTCTTAGTGAACTAAAACATCAAAATCTCTTGGAGTTTCATCTGATTTTTAGAAGGCACCAAATGACTAGCAGGAAAATGCCTGATTTGGATCAGATTTGGACTGATTCTAGCCCAGGGAAACTGTTGCTGTGGGGTAGGCGTTAAAGAGCCATGTGTTTAAACAAAATGGTAATCATGGTACTGAAAATAAAATTTGCAAACCTGAGAGTTAGGTGTTTAAGTTTCATTTAATAGTGAATAGGGAGAGTTAAGTGCTTGAGGACAGTATTTGCAGCAGCTCTGAATAAAACACAGATAAATGAATCAATAGAGAACTGCAAACTGAAATGTTAAGAATCCCACTTATTTAATGCCTACAGGAATCAAATACACCTGAAACCACTTTCCATTCACAGATAACAGAGTCATACAGATAACTGGCTGATTCCCTTTTAAATAAAGCTGCCAGAAAGATAAAAGCAGTGTCCTCCCAAACACCTTTTACCTTAAAGAGTGGACACCTGGATATTGGGTTCTCATCAGACAGAAGGAGTTCACAAGCATCTTATCTCTGGGTCTGGAAATTCTAGATTGATGTTCACTCTTTTTACAATCTGTTGCACTGTGTTGCAGTCTGCATATATATAATATAGAAATATATAATTCATAGGGCCAGAAAATTACAAATAGGCAGACTATACTAACCAAATGATGATGCCTCTTCTCTGGAAAGTTTGGGAATCCTGCTTCAGGAATTAGCTATATATTTGACACTACAGAACCCCTCAGAGTTCACATGGACTCAGAAGTTGTGGGTTCAACGTCTACCTCTGAATTCTTACTGTTTCACCATTGTTGAAGTTAAACAGGCAAATCTGGGCTTCAAATTTTTCATTTCTAAAGTGGCAATTATTTTCCCTTTTAAAATGGCACTGACAAGGGCTAGCATGCCAGTATCATCTTAGCAGCAGCAGTACTTCTTTTACCAACAGAGACCATTTACAGCTGGGGAGAGTGAATTAAAGAAAATACGCAGCTTCAGTACATGAGGAATCATCTTATGGTGGGCAGCTTTGGTGCATCTTTACCAGTTCTGGCAGTTCACTCCAATGGGAAGAATTATTGATTGGCAGAAAGGACAGCACTGGACTTCCAGCTCTCTGACTGAGGTTCTACAGTGAGAAAAGTCTGTTTGTCTCTTTGTTTGTATTTAGTCATAAACCCATCCAAAGTTTAATCGAAGTCACTGAGAGAAAAAGTGACACTTTGTAATGCCATTCTGAGGCAGACTCCTTTCAGAGGAGGGCTGGATTTCTTTTGCCTTTATTTGGACAAATGTAATTCACTGTATTAAATTCTCTCCTTTATGTATTGATGAGTTTCAGTTTTGTTCAAGGGTTTTTAGATGTCTCACCTGGAGTTTTATTGAGGAAGGAAGTGTACAATTAAAACAGAAAATGAAGACTTTGATGGTCAGATAGTAAGACTATTAGAAATATTTTTTTTCCTGCAAAAGCATATCTCAGTCATAATAAAATCCAAAATTAATCTATCTCTTTATAACCTGGGTCTACTCACGTCTGCTTAAATGACCAAACTTTTTGATGTCATCACTATTCCCTGTTCTTACCTGAGAAATGCTTTTTAAGACAGAAGTACACTTGGTATTAAATGTATCTATTTTCTTTTAAAATTTAGCTACAGTTGTACTGTAGCCTTTAACAACCTATTGAAGTTTCCTTTCAGAAGATAAATGATACAGGAACTTTCAGTTCAACAATGTAGAAGCTTAAATTTAGGTAGACAATCTGTGCCAATAATTTGACAGACAAGCTCATTTAATGTGTGGATATCAAACTAAACTCACTTTTTTGAGTTGAAGATAAGGATCGAAGAAAATGAACCTACTTACATAACTAATTGGAATTAGTATTATATAGCATTTTGCTATATTATGGTTTTGTTTACATTTTTTCACTAAAAATTAGCAGTAGAGGCTAATCTGCTCTTCTTATAGTTGTTGGAAAAATATTGCAAGTGTCATTGACATAGCATTTGTAAAAAATTCTAACATTTTCATCCAGCTGGAGAGCAAGTTGAAAACATAAGGACCATTGTCTGCAGGATTAAAAAAATAATTTATATATCACTATCCCAAAAGATTGAGGAAAAAAAGCATATAGGCTAAAACAAAAATAACTTTAGATAGATATTTCTAACTTACCTGATGGTATGCACAAGAGCAAAATAAGTAAATATCGAATTATTTGTTAACCAGAACTTTTTGCCTCTGGAAAGAAATACGATCCTTATGTTATTCATTGCCTTTATACCACTCAAGTAACTGCTTGGGAGTTTCCACACGTTTCACTGATTACATTATTGTAAAGGGCAAAATATCCCTCAGACTAAAATTTCATTATTTTTACACATCTTTCTGGAAAGAATGCATAAAATGTAATAAAAATGTGATTTAATGATGATCAGAATTTATGTCCTGTATAGCATACTGAAGAAGAGACTAAAATATGAGGTTAAAGTGAGAACTGAGAGCAAGCAAAACCCAAACTTAATAGCAATTACTCAGTGCGTGGTACAGAAAACCAGTTTTGGAATATATATAGGATGAAATTAATGAAAGGCTTTTTATAATGCTTCTGATAATGTTTCATTGTTAATTAGTTTTTTTGTTATGTACTCCTGTTTGCTGACACAGGTAATCCCTGCAACCAGGATGTTTGCACCTAAATGGATTCTACTTGTAGGTGTGAGTGATAACTCTCTTGTTAAATTAGTTTCAAATCACATGACATATCAGTGGGTAGGGAAAAGGAGAGTGTGATGTCAGCCATTCAGTTATAGCTTTTGTGTTTTAGAGTACACCCCACACTTCAATTTAGAAAGGTTAACAAGGTTATTTCTCAGCTTTAGGCCTTTAGGAACTTATTTGAGGGGCAATCAAAACCATTGAGATACAATTGGTATTAAAAAATCATGGAAAGTTTGCAATCTTTATTTGTGTCACTATGCAGAATCAGACAAGATTTTCTGCTTCACAAAAGTTAGACAATCTCATTATTTAAAAAATAATGCAGAGGAACCATAAAGCCAGAAGCGTTAGCCTGAGTTAATATTTGCCTGTGTAAAGTCATACATGGTACATTGTAACAGGAATTAAAATCTGAAAAAAATCTGCCTAAAAAAAACTACCTAAACACACACAAAATGTTGTGTTGCAGTTAATAAGTTAATAAAATAAAAAAGGGTCATCACATATATGAAATCCTAGACTTGTTCTCACTTCAGTAATACAGAATATAGGATCTACACTGCTTTTAAACACATACCAGAGAGTTTGTTCAATATCAATTATGGCATTCAAAAAGTTATGCAAGATTATGGCAAATATCAGACCATTTCATTTAACAGCTGTTATAATGAGAAAGACTGTGTACCACTTAACCAACTTCAGTGTAATCTCTTCTTGTTAACTGTGATAACATGATGGAAGGCTGATAATATATTAAAGGTCTTTCACTTTAAAAATGGGTTTATAAAGAGAGCAGAAAATGCCTCAAAAATGCTATTTGTAACATAATAAACCTTGTATGATCATAAATATGCATTTTTAGTATCTTACCCAAATGTGGAGAGAAGGTAAAGCATTATTTTTTTACATCCTGATTCTCCCTACATAATTAGACATTATGTTTCAGAGGCGTCTTATTCCCAATGAGGACTCATTTCTCCTGATTTTTTTATTCAAAAAGTCTATCGAATTGATTTTATATTCCAAATATTAATTTTTTTTAATGCATTGCCTGTCTTCTGACAAGATACAGCTATTTTGTCTGTTGCCTTTGGAGGACGTTTCCTTCATAAAGTTACTGGTTGTCACTATGTCCTCAACAATGAATTTACAAAGTTGGAAAATGTCTATCTCTAAAAACTAATGACATAACATGTTAATTTACTTCTGAACCTCTTTCTTCTATACCCAGTTTTGTGAGTTCAATGTCAATACCATATAGTCAACATTTTAAATTATGCTTTTTATTTTTACACAGCTTTATGAGATCATCGTTTGTAGTCTGATGGCCAGGGCTATCTCCTGGAAAGAAGAAGCTTGAGAACCCCTAGTACTCCACAAAGACTTTGATCATGGGTTATTTTACAATACCTCCTTTTAGACAGAAATAAACAAAAAAGAAATCCAGAAGAGAAATTATTTTAAACCTTCAGCTTTAAAGTTAACCACTGATGACTTATACTTCAAAATCAAGTAAAAATAGTATCAGAAATTTATTCATTTCCCCAGAACACTGACCTGGGTTTTCCTTGGTTTTGTGATACATATTTTCTCAGAAACAATTGGATTAATCAAAGTAAACTGAAAATGTAAAGGTCTAGTCAAACCAAAAGGAACATTAGTTGTATAGATTATTAAATAACATTTGGATAATAGTTTGAGCTGGCAGTGGAATGGAGAGGTTGCAACAGAAGATTACATCTAAAACAGAATGCCCAGTATCTACAGAAACTCCATACACAGCAGAATGTGTCAGCAAATGCCTTCTCACCTCACTCCCAGTTCTCCCTGGTTTTTCCTCACAATTGTCTGAACAAGCAATTTCCGTGATTTCCAGATATTAAGATGGTTTTTGTCTGGGATTTCATCTTATATCACCATTCTTAGATAGCTGTGCACCTACACGCTAGTCTTTCATGGTTCCTTGAAATGACACACAAGAGATGTTTCTATTTTTGCCAGAAGGTGAGAAGGACAACAGGATCTTGTGGGTCCTTTCACAAGTGCTACACATTTTCTAGCCTAAAGAAAGATGGGTAGTTCTAGTGACTAGGTCACAGGGTTGTGGACCTAAGAGCATCTTGTTCTCTAATTTTGGATGAAACACTGACTCACTATGATATGCAGAAATCCTTGACTGTGATGAAAACTTTTTTATCTACTAGAAAAACCTCAGAGGAAAAGAATGTTGTGTCTAATAAGATTTTTCTTGTGCAAATCAATCACAAAAATATGAGAAAAGAAATGATGATGAAAGAACAAAAATAAAACATATTCTAGCAGTCACTGTACAGGCAAAGTAAGTAAAGATAGACTGATGACAGACAAAGACAAAACCAGGTGGTTTTGTAAATTTATTTAAATGCTTTTCTTTTGCATTTGTAACAAAGAGGAGGCAATATACAAGGTGTTTGTTATTTAATTTAAGATCAGTGTATGTTCTCCAACATAAACTACACTGAGAGCATGTACAACCTTACATCGTAAATATTCACTGCAGTATACAGAGCATGCTTTGCTGTACTATAAAATAAAGTAATGGATGCTTAATATTTTTAATTTTATATCTTGAGGGGGTGATGGCTAATAGTTTTACATGCTTTATTCCTCAAACATTTCAATCTCTGCGTGTACATGAAATGAAGTATGTGTGTAAGAACATGCACAATTTGTGTACCTAAAACATCAGATGTTTGACTGCCCACTTACATGAAAAAGGGGAAGGGAGGCAAAGAATGGGCTCAAGATGTGATGTGCATAGAACAAGATACTATCAACTTTCTCCTGTACATGCTACAACTTTTAGAGTATAAACTGCTTAAAAAGAGATAAGACTGCTTCCTGAATGCTGCTGACTCTTACTCTCTTTTAAAAATTTCTGTACTAGCTGCAGGGCACTATATTGGTTAAATGCAATTGGAAGTTGTTCAAATGAAATAATGTTTTTTTGTTTTAAGTATTTTTTGTTTGTGTAATTAGCTCATATTTTATATGTTTACCTTTTAAGCCATTTTGATGTATTAAAACCATAGCTTATTTTTGTGAATAACCATTAAACTGAGCAGGTATCAAAGTACACACTGACATTTAAAAAAGACATTTAATAGCTTTATATTTCAGTCAAAATAGCAACGGTGACAGTATAGACCTAAAGGATTTAGTTATAAATCTGGTCAAAATAATGTCCTCTTTACAGGCTTAAGCATACAAATATATCAGGTTCATTATAAACAGTGATCTTATTTTTCTAGTTCTCTATTGCTCCACATGTCAGTATAGGCAATCCCTTAATTACTGCCATTCATGTAGGTGGAATGACTCCTGGATTTGTGTCAATACCTGCAGTGTGATTCTGGTTCAATTTTCCAAATCCTCTTCTAAGCCTGGGCCTTGTAAGGATCTATTCATAAAGTTGACATCAGGATCATATTCATGTTAAGTCATGAATTGACAGTCACATGATGGCATTTTAATACATGTTTTTGATATATGCAGAGATATTTTGCTTTTCATCCATAGTTATGGGTAGATAGAACAGAAAAGACAACTGCTAGAAATTGCATCATTAGGATAACATGTAGCATCAAGAATTAGAACTACAGCCTGTGAAATTTAGAATTATATTATATACTCCATTACTTTGAATAATAGCACAATTGCAGAATGTTATCCCTAGCACAAGCACTTGACTGTATGTGTATGTTACATTTAGTTAACTAGCTATACAAGAAATTTCTCTTACTCAACATTATCAGAGAAGATGATGATAACATTAAAAAACCATCAGAACTCCACCATGCTTTCAGCTAAAAATCTATTTAGCCATAATCTAGCAGCTATTCAACACAACAGTTTTGTTTTTTCTGTGAAATTGCTTTGCTTGGAGCTCGTCATCTAGCATATTACCTTCCATTTAAACTTGCTTAAATCCTGATATACATTTGTATTATTCTCATTAAGGTCTGGCCACCCTGCATAGCTTAAGCTTAATAGAAGCTCTTCTAGTCAAATTACATAATAAGCTGTACAAATATTGTCCCTGCAATCTTTAAATAATTTAGAATTTTAAGTGATAAACCCATAAACATTATTTTTATCCTTGTTTCTGGTCATTTCAGTTTTATGGCTAATTCGATTCATATCAGATATACTCCTTTTATCAATTCAACGTTGCCCTCGAGTGTTTCTGTTTTAAAGGAATTAAACCAGTCTAGCTCACAGGAGAGAATGGCAAATTGAGTTGCATCCTCACTGAGTATAACTGGTTTGAATTAACTACAGTAAAAATATGGTATATGGTAAACTTCCTCCATGTATAATCTTCCATAAATTCTAAGTTAAATATGATTTGATATATACACACATTATGCTTTCTCTGTGCTGAGAAGAGTGCAACATGAAATAGTCTTATTTAATGACTTGATGTTCTTTTGATCTGTTTATCTGGTCTATACTGAAAAACAGCTTATATAGGATAAGATTTTAAATACCAGAGGAAAAAAGAAATGTAATGGAAGCATGGATAACTAAGGCAAAATCAACAAAAAGATATCAAGAAAATGGTATGTTCTATCTTAGATTTTGCAGCATGATTCAAGTGCATAGCTACTACTTTACTAATAGTTCAATGTCTTTTTCTGAATATTGGGATGCTTCAAAGCCTGAAAGTCTTAAAACCGTCTTCTTTATCCCCTCTGCACTGAATTTCTTGTCTATATTCAAATTTTGAAAACATGACTCACAAAAATAACTCTGTATTTTAATGACAATGGCCTCTGGAAATAAACCATACAGAAATATTTTTGTCCTTTATTACTATTATTATTATATTATTATTATTATTATTATTATTATTATTATTATTATTATTATTATTATTATTATTATTATTATTATTATTATTATTATTATTATTATTATTATTATTATTATATTATTTTCCAAGGGTTTATTTTTCAACATGTAAGTCTTTAAAAAATTTTTAGATTCAATACTGACCAGATTTTGTTAGTGAGGATTACACATTGATTGACGTCATGAACAGGCACGTGAAGGTCTTTGCTTCCCTCTAGTGACTGGTCTGGGAAGAGATTTGAATCTGCTCATCTTGCTCAACTTTGACTCAGAGTCTCAGCAGAAGATTAATTATGTGTAAACACACCTGAGAGGTCAGTGAGATGCTGATACAGCATTAGGACGTATATATTTGTGATAGAGATTGATAACATATGGCAGATTTACACTGGACACGTGTTTGACTGGTTTTGGTGTAGTTTTACAGTTTGATCAGGCAGAAATATAATTTCAATGTTGACAATTCAAGAAGAATGGACAGAACTGGAAGATGACCTCTAAAATTTTAAATTTTTGTGAATTTTAAAACACAATTTCAAATATTTATTTAAGGTAATTTTGCTAAAGAACACTTGCTGTAAGACAGACCAAACTTCAATGAATTACATGATGTTTGATTTGTCAGAGGGAATACCTATTAATTCAGGAGAATTAAATTACACATTTTCAAGTAAAGACAAGTAAACGTACACTCTGCAAATAATAAAAATACATGGTAGTATATTATATTATATTCTCATCATATTACTAAAACTAGCTATATTTGTATCAGTTGTTGTTCTATTTTGTTTGTTTGGGTTTTTTTATTTTTTTTTTAACTGACTGCAAATAAATTTAAAATTAACAAATAATATGATTTACTTACAAGCAATTTTATACACAAGACCTATACCCCTATTTTCAAAGGAATAGATGCACAGCTCTTTTCACTTGGACAAGCAAATATTCCCCAGATTATTGAAGTTCTTTGGGGGCACAAGCAGATTTCATTTTTATTTAAGGATGGTATAATACAAGGACCTTTAGTGCTTCTGCACTACTTCTGTTGGATAAACAGAGCTAAATTCTCCAAAACAGAGAACAGCCATGAGATCATCAGAATGAATGAGGAAAAAAAAATATCATAATAAAACTATTTAAACTTCAGAGATCTGCTTCATGGCAGGATAATGATATCGGCTTTGAAAACAGCTAGGGAAGATTGTACTTAGGACTCAGGAATTTGGAACTCTAACTCTACCAGGGTTTAATGAGTTAACTTGGGTGAGCAGCTTTGCTTTCATCGTGCTCTGCTTTCCCCTAGCTGTAAGCCAGGGAGGATGGTATGAACCTCTGTGTTAAATTGCTTTTAAATTTGCTCTTAAATTGCTTTTTAAATTTAAAGGTGTAAAAACCTTTAAAAGGTACACGACATAAATGAGAAAGGCTGCTAAACTTTTGCAGTTGAAATTGTACTATTTTTAACTTTTGGAAGCTGTATTCTATTTGGTAAACAATTGTTTTCTCCTATGAGTCAATCCAAGGCCAGCACCATGCTGGATTTCTAGATCCTGTCTGTTGCATTTCTTGGTGAAATTTTATTAAGAAAAAAACAATTTTTTTTTTTTTTTTTTACTTAGTAAGATCCATTAATTTTTCTGGAAACCAAAATACAAAACCAAATTATGACTGATTTTTTTCTATAGCAAAGTTTATTGAAACTGCTCAATTCTCTTTTGTCCTCATAATACACTAAAAATCTGTCAAAAGTCCAATTATAATCTCAAAATTTGATTATGAAGATACAATCACTTGTCCTTTTTAGTTACATTCCAGAATTTAAATTGCCTGATATTACAAGAAACCACTATTTTTAGTTTGTGAAAATCTACATATGCATACCAGCAATAAACAGCAACTGAATTCTCAACAAATGGAGTTGATTAATCACCTAGTAAAAATTAAAAAGTGAACTTATTAGCAGGAATTAATTTGATTTCTTTTTTTTGTTGTCTCAGCACGCCATGTAAGCTCTGTCCATGGCTGTGTAGGTGTTAGTGAAGAGCAGTGTTATAAAAAAAGTACTAAATTATAAATTCCTCCCATATATACTGATTCATTTTGTGTATGACTTAAAGAAAATTTTGGTCTGACTCTTTTTCAACACAAAGAAACTCCATTTATATTGTACAATATTTCAGAATTAATTTTCTGCATTACAGTATAATCTTAGCAGTTTGTGAATTTAAAAATTTTTAAATTTAGGTCTTGCATGGCTTGCATGGTTCTCCACTTGATCTGATCTGATTCAAATCAGTCAAAGCCTTTTAGTTGTCTGCAAAGGAGTTTGAATCAGGTTCCTTGTTCCATAATATTTTAAGGAAAAAGAACAAGATTCTGTAAAGTCTTCCAAGTCTGTACACAGGACTATAGGAATACAATGTGTAGTGTGCTATTACACATAGGTTCCACTATGGAAAGTTCTTCATAAAAATAGGAATTCCGTGAGGCATTTATCTTTTAAGTTAATTAATGAACATAAGCATAGAAACTAGCATGGAAAGATAATTTTCTGCCTTGAAAAATGTGCCAGAAGTAAAGTCTTGACTGTAAAGCTGGACCAACAAGCCTGACTGCGGCCAATGGAAGAAGCAAAGCTTTATCTGGAATGTACCACCAAACTATACTTACTGTCATTCAATTTCCTCAATATCTTTCTGAGGACAAAAGCACTATGACTGTGAAGTAATGTAAAGTAAGGAGAGGTTACTATTAATATTTTCAGAAGAAAATTCTGACTTAGGATATACTAATGATTTGATGATTAGTTTGACACATTTTGACAAAAGTTATAAACAGTTGTCTTGAACATATTTTCAAAGTTTTGCAAGGCAATGCCAAAAAACCCCAAAACAACCCCAAACCTTAAGTGGTCCATTGTATTAGTTTTAAAGATCAAAGTGTAGAGGAGACACATTGCAGATCGGTGTTCCCTTTCGATTTTACCACTGGGCAACAAAATGCGTAAGTTGTTTGCTGCGTGCACACAAGTTTATACTGTAAAGCTGAGTTGCAGAAAATCACAATTAGCTGGTAGAGTCTTATTTATTTGTATTGAAGAATTCCTTTAATGGACTATTCCTCCAGACTTGTATCCAGGAGCAAAAGGAGAAAAATAATTTAAAGCAGTAGGGGATAATTAAAAAGAAAGTAATTGTAAACTTTTTTTAACCCGCTTTAATGGAGGATGCTACAGTATGCCTAGAGTGTAATTGTAAAGTTATGTAAATGTATGCATTTTGTTATTTTGCATATATGGGTATTCATACTTTCATATAGCTTAAGCACAGAAAATCTAAACTGCTGCCCATGGAAACTAACAAAGTAACTGACAAAAAAAAATAGAGCAGATGTTCTATTTGTCCTAATCTAAAACTGAACCAGGTCAAAATTCTTGCAATATTAAAAATTTCAGCTAATTGCATTGTACTTCTTCCAACTGTATAGTCAGCAGGCACAAAGTATTATGAGCACACATATGGTGAAATAAAACGCTGTCATACTGTTATAACATCCTTTGGCAGCAACTGGCAGAGGGAGCTTTCAAATACTAAAATCCTTTCCTTACCCAGTGCTGTGAGATGTCGTGTTGCACTGCATACAGATGTGAAGCACACCATCAACAACTGACTCTATCTTGTAGAGAACACATGTGCCCACATTATGTCCAACACATTTCTCAAAGAACAAACACCAGCTGCACTATTCTGCTAATCAGTTGGTCACTCTGGAAAATCCCATGCGAGGTATCACTTCCTCTCTGTGGCCCAGCACGTCTACCCCACCCTCCATGCCCTCACTGCAGTGGTGTTAGCTGAGGGTTGCATGTGAGGGTGGTACTTCCCACGGTCAGTACTGCGGCACCTACCTTTCCAGCCTCCTACTGGGTTTTGAATTCTGTGCCCTGGTTCAAGATTCCAGGGACTGGGTCCACTAAGACAAATTACTGGTTTTGTTAGACCAAACTTTCATAGATGCTAGAGATACACTGCGCTCCTTTTGACTGGGATAGAAATTGTCTTCACAGTGACTGGTACGGGGTTATGTTTTGGATTTGTACTGAACACAGGGCTGATAATATAGAGATGTTTTTGTTACTGCTGAGCAGGGCTAACACTGAGCCAAGGTCTTTTCTGCTTTTCATGCACCATGCTGGTGAGGAGGCTGTGAGTGTTTGGGAGGCTGGAGGAGACACAGCCAGGACAGGTGACCCAGCTGTTGGTCAGGACTGTTTTTGCTGTCTCCCTATCCTTTCTTGTTTATCTTTCCAGAAAGCTAGGAAGGACAAAAGAATAGCTTTCAAGTTTTGTTTCATCTTAAAATCTTTAAAATCACTTCTGTGGGGTAGGGAAGTGAGTGCTATTACCAGACCAACTCCTTTTCCTTCTCTTTGTGGACTGAGACACTTGAACCGATGTATCACAAACAGCTCCTGGCAGCAGGGATTGTTTGCTCATGCTAGATAATGCAAAGAGAAAAGACACAACTCTTTCTGAATTTTTTGGTTGGTTGGTTTAAGGAACTGAATTGTTTCTCCTTAGAATTCAAAGTAGAAACATTCCAAGAATTTTTGCATGAACTAGATGGAGAAGTATTCAGTATCCCAAGAAGTTTACTGAAGGCAACATCTGAATATATTTTCTGAAATGAGTAGGTGAAGTTATCACTCATTTCTGAGGGGAAAAATCACCACTTACAACCGATGCTAGCAGCTTTGTGTAGGGAAGATGGAAGTATCAAAGGAAGCACCAGAAATCATAAAAAAGCCTGGTTTTGTTGGAATCTAAAACACAGGGAATATTTCTCTGCATGTTTTGAGGGATCTGAACCCCTTGAAAAACACTATTTTTAACCTTCATCCATGGAAAAGGCTTTCCAGGCTTTGGGTTGAAGGAGAGTTCTTGAGAGTGTAGCTTAGATAGTGGCATAGTATGTCACTTATCACAGGGTGATAAATTTAGATTTTTGGGTTTGTTAGTATGGTAAGTGGATGAAGACAAGATGGAGGATGCTTGTCATTTTTAGGCTTCTTCTTTCTTCATCTACTCCATGTTCTGCAGTGTTTGGGACACAAGATTGGTCACAATTTGCCGCAGTCTAGGGCCACATGAATAGAAGTTTAATTAGGTATTGGTAAGAAAATAGAAATAATGTGCGTTTTAGGTAATGATTGGGTGAATTATCTTTAAAAGAGCCTTAATTCCTTGTGTTCAGCCTCTTTTTGTGACTCTTCTCCCACATACTAAGCTGGTGTTAAGCCTGGTGTGCTGAGATTCCTGATTAAAGAAAAATAACCTGAAGTACGAGAAAAACCAAGAGTCCAGTCTGCTTCTTTCCTAACAAGAACTCATGCAAAAAAGCCTCCCCTTATCAGGGTAGAGACATGGGAGAAAAGAACTCTCACAGGTTTCAACTACCACAGAGAGATGTGCTCTATATTTTGGGATAATAAACTGAAATAAAATGTTGCATTATTGGATTTGAGTTTAATACATGACATACTTTTTGTTCTTTATTTCCTGTCTCAATATTGTACACACATTTGACTAGATGCCTACAGAAAGGGCAAAAGGCTGCCAGCTTGATAAATGGGAAGCCTTTTAAAATATAATCAGAGGGAAGAATCACCAAATCCCATAGAAAGAATGGACGAAAACTGCTTTTACCAAAGTTAGGATGACCAAATTGTCACAGATACCAATGGCAGTAGAACAAGTTTGATGATCTGGTGTGATTAAACATCCAAGAGATTCCAGAACTTTCTTCAAGGATGGAAGTCAGAGAACTGTAATCATTGATCAATCTCCTGAAAAGCATGTCCAAAATCCAGGCAGACAAAGCTTTCCTTGCTGCTGGAGAAGTATTAAACTGACAAGATCAGTGGAGGGAGTATAATTTACCACATGTGAATTTCCAAAGCAGATAAAAGTGAGGGAGAAGTGGCTAAAAAAATGGAAAAACCCATTAGAGGTTGCTGCTGGCTGGATACCAATGATGAAAGCAGAGTTTTCATCTGAAAACCACTTAATTTAAAACACCTGACTCATGACAGACTATTGATTAGTTAAGCACCCTCAACTAAATCAGACTACTTTTTGTTGAGTTTATTCCAAAATGCTTGCCAAATCCTGGTTATGCAAAAATTATTCCGTTTGGAAGGACACAAGTACATCACAGCTCTGTAGGATTTGCAATGTGAATTAGGCTATTAATCCATCAAATCCAATTGCCTGCTTGTGAAGATAACTAATTCCTGAGACTTAGAAGAAGTAGAAAAATAAAAGAAAACCAAGCCACCAAGAACCCAGCATAATCATGAGCATCGAACCAATTGTATAGTCCTCTACATATTTAGTTGTTTAGATTTATAAATTACAGAAACTGGATCAGCATTATGGAGCTTTCATAATTTAAAACTCACAATGTCAGAGTACAAATTCTGAAATATTCCTGACCAAATACAAATACAAATAAAATGGTCCAAACAAAAATGAAACAAAGCAATAAAAAATATGAAAATAAATTTTGAATAAGCTAACAGTAGAGATATTCTCCAAAGGGTTGGAGGAACAAAGTAGAAGTTTGCTCTTGCTATTGCACATTCTCAAAAAAACATCACACATACATGTTCAAAACAAGTGACAGTGCTGGCCATGCAGACCTTGATGCATCACATCTTACTGGGAATATTTCAGGACTCATATCATTTCTAAAAACGGACATATCTCCAGGAACACCCCCTGTCTTCACATTTTGTAACATATGCAATAGCTACTATTAAATAATATGTCCGGAAAATATATCCTTCAGAACACAAAAGTGCATGTTTCTTCCTCAAAAACCTCAGACTGACTTTATGTAGGCTTTATGTAAATTAGATGTTTTGCAAGTTTACTTTTCAATCTAGATTCTGAAGCATATTGAAACTTATACGTAGCACTGAACTCCCTAAAAAGTACTAAGACAAATACAAAACAAGTGGCAAGCACAAAATGCATTTGTTTGCGACTACTTCACACATTCTTCCCAAATCCCTGAATAAAATCTTTTAATTGCATTATTAAATATGCAGCATAGTGTTGGGGTTTTTTTTAAGTAGTCTAATTACACTCCAATGTGCCTTTGATAGTCTGGACTGGAACAGTGAAATCAGAGCATGTGCTCTAAATACACAGTACTGAAAGTAACCCATATAAAAAAATTATAAACAAAGCACTGTACCACTCCTGTATAAGCAAAATACTGTGAAGAGAAAACAAAGAATGCGTTCCAAATCTTTTGCATTTTATGAGCTCCTAATACTGCATAATATGAAGCCTTTCATGTACTTCATTCCGCAGGTTTCATGGAAATTGAATACTAAGATGTTACTGGCAAATAATGGTATTATGATTCTTTTGCAGAGGCACAGACCATGGTACTACTTGTATTTGGCAAGATTTCTAGTATCATGTCCAAAGTTTCACATTTCTGTACTATAATGTTGTTTCTCAGCCATCAGTATGTTGATGCAAATCCAAGCTCAAGGATAAAACACTCACAAAATCACAAAAATCATGCAATTTCTAGCACTGTAGATAAGTTTGTATTATAAGACATATATAATATAACTGGATAAGAAGAACAACATCAACTTTAAAATAAAATAACATGGCAACCATATAGGGGTCCTTCTTCAAACACTTAATCTGCAACAACGAAAAGTTCACCTTGACTTTAACGAGAGATTAACTGTGAAAGATTAATTCAACAAATTACAACTGCACAAATTTGGGATTAATTTTAAACCATAAGTGGATTTTACCAGTTTGCTTTCTTACAACAACATTTTCTTTTTTGCTATAGAAGAATGTATAAAAATGTAGAAGACTAATAGTAAGATTTCACTGCTTAGAATGCAGCTATTATTTTAATAAACTTAAATGAAAATTTTAACCAACAAAAATGAAGATTGCTGTGGGGATCACACTTGAAAATTGTATTTCTCCCTGCAGTAACAGAAATAGGAGTCTTCCTTAGTTGTCTCATTGTTTACCCACTTGCTTGTTCCCCAGCAACTACCATGAAGGAACTACAGTTCTTAGCTATTCTCATTTTAACCTTGAAAAAGATTAGAATTACTATGTGAATAGCCTCTTTCTGGTGATCTATTGTAATATTTAAGTTTATATCTACAAAAAGGAAGCCAAGTGACTGGAGAATCCAGTTCTTCCACTCTGTCAAAAGTTCACTTTCTCTGCCCTTGTATCAACCCATTTACTGACCAACTATTTAATAATGTCAGGTACTTTGTAATATTTGAGCTATAGCAATAGAAGCAAACATCTGTCACTTACATTCTTGAATCATCCCACAGCACACAGTAGGGATTCAATGTGCCCTAAGAAGAAAACAAACAGACCTATTAGTTACCTGTATGCAAAAATACTTGTCATGCTTGACCTAAAAATTTATTTCTGTCTCCTACAAGATCATCCTCATACTCTGATGAATTGATGCCACTGAAATGGCAAAAGCTTAAGCTTAATTCTTATAGGATATTCTGAAAGCACTTGAACTTCAGAGCAGAATATATGTGCATTCTCTGCTTACATAAGAAAAGCATAAAGTTGTCTATTTGGTATATCCTAGGGGAAGTAAAATACGAGATAACAGTGAATCTGTTAAGAGACTTGAATGAACATTTCTGGTGTTTTTAGAGGAAGAACTTTAGACCCCTTAGGAACTTGGATGTCAAAATCAGTAATGGCTTTAAAAATTTTAAGCATATGTTGGGCAAAATGTTTTGAGGTTGCAATTTTAGATTCACAGACCCCACACTCAGTGTCCAAAGGTTTTGTCAATTAGGTCCTAAATCAGCAGAGTTTTTTGCTCAAAACATATTTATTTTTGTTTATGGTTGAGCTTTACGATAACGGCTCCCATCTCTTCAAAGTCCGTGGAAGATTTCTGGCTTGATTTAGAACAGAACAGGACAGGTTTTTATTACAAATCACTGAACTATGAAGAACTTTTTGGAAAATTGAAAAATCTATAAAATTATTCATGTTTATTTTGTTGCCTAGGAAGTGTAGAGACAAAATTAAAATTCACTCAGATTGACTTCGAAGTACTTAAAACTGCTAAATTAGACTCCTGTTCACCATAAGCATTAGCTGTTCCCAGGAGTCAGAACTACATAATTTTTTTTTTTAAATATAGAATAAAAATATATTTTTCAAAAATCATAAGAGATTTGAAGAAACAGGTGGAGTTCACTATTTTTGGATGTCAGTGCTAGTGAACAGTGTAGATGCAGTAGATATAAAGGTACTTTCATATAAACAAAGCACACCTTAATATTTCTTTTCTCAAAATTGATTTATTTATAGTAAAACATGGCAACCTGTCAAGTAAAAAATTTATTAAATATTTAAATTATTCCATCCTTCTGGAGATGCTTGTGAGAGAGGCATTTAGGGAATTTTTGACCCTCTACTTTGGTATTTTGCTGACTGCATTGAATTTTATGAGTAGAGTATAAATATTTAAAACCAACATATACTTATGGCACTTTATATTTACATAGCACTGTACAAACATAAATAAAAGATGCTCCATCCCCTGAAGTATTTATAACATAAAGAAGAGGAAGGGGAAGAGGTCACAGGACAAAGCAGTGGATAATAGGCCAACTGAGATTCAGACACCAGGTCCTGCATCACTTGACAGGAGCTTTCAGATATATTGATGGACTAAGAGATAGAAAGATAAAAATTAGGAACTAAAGCATATCAGTGAAGAATTGAATTTTCTTTAAAATTTAATTTTATATAGAGTATTAATTTGTATAGTAAGTTAGGTGAAGAAGTTTTACTTAAAATCTGATACAGCTATATGCATATTAAAAACATACTTCTATAACTGCATCATAATAAGACTTGTCTTTCCCAGCACTGGACATCATACAGCTCATGCTTGCTATCCCCACAGTGCAGTTTATGCTTGCTATTCCCACAGTGTAAATAGAATGAATACAAAAACACTTTCAGAAAAAAATGTCCATTATAATGAAATCTACAAAATAGAGGGCAATAAAAACCTTTGAAGAAAACTGAAACACGATAAAATTGGTGTCAGATCTCATACTTCTCTATCTTTGAAGTGCATTCAAATGAAAAGAAAGTGCTTGTTTGGCCACTGCAGTTACTAATGAGAGATTAGGCAGTAACATGGGAAGCAGGATAAATATTACTCCTGCTCCACATGAAAGTCTTGTGGGAGGGTCTGTTCCACTAGAAGTGGCAGCCTGCAAGGGCACAGCACCCTTTCAGAACTTCTTCCTCTTTTGATACTTGATCAAATACCCGTCAAGCACCGCAGGGACCACGAACAGCTTGTTTCTGTATTTGCTTCTTTCCCTTTAATCTGTCGCTCCCTTTTTCACAGCCTTTCTGGGGTACCTCTTGGCAATGTTGCACTGCTGTTGTAGAGCTGCCTCCAACAGCCATGGCTCTCTGTGAGCGCAGCGCTCTTACCAGCTAATTACTCAGCTGCAGCTAAGGAAGCAGCCACTGCGCTCATTAGTGTTTACAACTGCTGTAGCATTGATTTATACACTACAGTACATTACTTGGATATCTCAAAAATGGACAGATGTGTATGTATCTCTGTCTGGGATATAAAACTGAACTTTTGATATGTGATTAGCAACTTTGACAGCTATCCAGCACAGTGCCAGCTGTGTTTTGTAGCCAGGGTTTTCAGTGGCATTGAAAGCTTCATGTCCTATGCTACTGCTGGCTGTTTATTCTAGAGGCCCTGGAGTAAAAACTTCTCTGCTGTCAAAGGCGAGAGTTCATAGTCTCTCTGGAGCAAAGACGATTCTGTTTGAATTGTGCATTTTTTAAAAAAAAGATTGCTTTGGTGTCCCTTTAATCAAACTGCTAGAAACATGTGGCCGAATTCCTCTACATGTTCACCGTTTATAAGACCAAATATCACATTCTCCAAATAACGGATCACAGAATATTCTGAACTGAAAGGGATCCACAAGGATCATCAAGCCAAATTCTTAAATGAATGGCCATATGGGGATTGAACCCAAAACCTTGGTGCTATTTGCTATTAGCACAATGCTCTAACAAAGTAAGTAATGATGCATTGAAACCCACATTCCACCCTGGTCATCTCTCTCTTATATTTGTATTTATCTTTAAATCTAAATACCATACAACATATTTCAAACAGCACATGCAACAGTGGTTTGCACCTCCTCCAAAAGATAATCCTCCAGTTTTGTTAATAAACTGGATAAAAAATGAAGAAATTATTACAAATTTTGAATAAATTGGTATTTTAAGCCTGATGTTTATTAGCCATATTAACTCTTTTTAAATGATCCATTTTTTCACCGTTTTTCATAATATCTTACCAACTTAATTTAGTCAGTAAATAAGGAGGTGAAAGAACAAATGTATGGATATACTCCTATGTTCTAGTAGGCATGCTCTACAAACTGTTCTGAATAAATGAACAGCATCTGTAAGAACAAAGGCTTGGAAAGAACAAATATAACACTGAGACACTAAAAAAATCAGAGGAAAGAGAACATATTTTATTTTTTCTTTAATAATTAATCTATTTCACTGACATAATGTTTAATCTGTGAGTCATTAATATATTATGTTCAAATATTAAAGATACAGTAATAATGGTTTTATCTTGCTCTATGTACATAAAGCTCATTCTATAGTAATATATTATAATAGAACAAATTCTTATTTTCAGCTGAGAAAATTATAGCAAAGAATTAGATTGAGTCTAAAGGAATACTCAAATTTACAAAATATTATTTCGGTGCACCTCCAGCCCTATTTCTTTAAACCAAAGTTCCATTATGAAGGCTAAATCTTGAACACAAATGACCAAATGTTTAAAGATATTAAAATTATAGAAGTGATTTGTATTCACATATTTTCTGGAGAATATATTGTCATTGTATCTGCCAATATAACTTGCGTATTCAGATGGATTGAGATCCTATATAAATATAGTATGAAAATTTGATCCAAGCACTTATGTTCTATTATATTATAGAACAAAGACTGAACCAAAAAAAAAAAAGAGAAATTATCTGATATGTATTGGAAAGGTTATTATCTTTTTGCTTTGTCAAGACACGAGCTCATACAATATTAATTAATATTCTGTTACTGAAAGGTTGCCAAATCATGGTGACAATCAGCATCTCTAATCTGATCTTTTGTAACAATGAAGCTTAATTTCCAAGTTTTTCAAACTTGTCAAAAACTTGCTCTGTAAATTAATCAAAGGGACTGATAAAAAAGATTAAAAAGATGAAAAAGAAAGCCCTCTCTATGAATTTTGTAGAATTTCATCTTCTGGGGTTAGCAGTTCAACCTTTTATTAGTTTAGTCTTGCCTGTGTTGTGCTTGTTTTATTAGCTTGTGTTTGGTCTAGAATTGGTTTTTCAATGCTGACACATTGCTTACTAGTATTACTTTCTTATATAATTTTAAAACTTCTTTTCTTGCATGTGACCAAATTTATGAGAATGTTTTCCTTACCTGTTACCCCATGTGCCACCTTACGTGTTACTTTTGCAAGTAGTGATTTCAGTTTCAAAATATAAATGTCGTATTCTGCAATTTGTGTAATAGCCCCTCAATCATTGTTAAAATAATAATTATAAAATCTAGCATTAAAAATTATTATAAATTCTATTAATAATTACCATAAATTCTTCCTCATAATCTTAGTAAAATCAAAATAAGTAACAGACTCTTTATGACTTTATTCAAAGCAAACTCTAGTTCTTAATAACAGAGTTTATATATTGTGCCTTCTCATAAACTAGCCCCATGCTTGTTATTTAACATAATTTTTCCAATATTGTATGACAAGAATTTTTTAAAAAAGATCTATTTTATTCTTCCTGAGAGCACTGTGAGACTGCTAAAAACAGAAAGAAAAAAAATCTTTATATTTTTCATATAATTGGAAATTTCATTCTTTCATGTTTAAAACCTTTTCTTTCATGTTTATTACCTTTTTAATGTGAGATTAAAGCCTGAAAATGATAGAATTTAAATGATTGCATAAAAAGTCTCAAGCATTTATGAGGACTATAAACTAAATTGGAACCAAAGCATTTTTGTAGTCTACTACAATGGGTTAAGTAAAAATTGGCTTCTATAAAATAATGAAAGAAAGGAAGAAAGGGCCTGAAGAACTATTGTAGCTCTGTGACCTATGCAGGGAGCAAAAGGCTAAGTAGTCAGTACAATAATATATTTCCAATTGTAACCATGAAAGCATTTAACGGAAACTATTCACTAGAAATTGCTGTTTAACAAAAACCCTCAACTTTCACAAAACAACAATTAACTTTGTTTTGTTTATATGCATGCATGAAACAAGTACACATTCCTTTCAAAGACTGTCACACTGTTCCTGGGCTTAAATTTTTGAAGTTAAACTGCATTTTATTACCTAATATTTAAAACAACACCACTTCTTTTCTCTTTTGTGATATGGCAAATACGCTTGTAAAATCCTTGTACTTACATTAGACAGGTGGGCCAGTTCTATCTCCAGGAAAGAATCTGTAGTTTTAGGCTCAGGTCGTATAGTAACAACAATGATTTTTGAATTAACAACTGTAAAATTCCTGTAAGAAAATGCAAAAAGAAAATTTAAGTGTTTATAAGGTTAAATAAGACTTTTAATATTATTTTTAAAGATTCCATTGGGTATTTTCTGTGACTTTAGTTGAAAAATATTAAGGGAGAATATAATTTGTTTGAAAGTGGTGAAAATGCTTATTTCCAACTGTACTCAACACGTTGAAGACTGAAAAGCACCAATGATGCAGAAGTGCAATTCTTTAAAATACTATTTATTAATTAGAAGAATGCACTGACGATACAAACATTCTATGAATGTTTGAGTGTATCTCATCTACTTCTTTCAACATAGACCCACTATGTATGTTTTATAAAAGACAGTTATTTTTCCTCAAAGTTCTGTGCTGGGGTTTTTTCTGACTGTTAACGGTAAGATTGTGAAGATGGTTGAGTGCAATGGGAGACTGTACAGTTCTGTTGATTCTGTGCTCATGAAAAAAAACATATTTGTTTCCAATTCTAAAAAAATTGTATTTGGTATATGAGTGGGCAACTTCATCAGCTAAATACTTTTTAGAATTTAAACCACAATTGTGTCCTGACTGAAATTCTGCCAAAACCAATGAATCTATTCTCATATAGATTAGATTTGAGCTTGCGTTATGTGAGATTAGATTTGGTCTTATGTTATTGTACCAGGTTATGCAGAATAATAATTTTCTGTAAATTTTTCTAATTCATCATCAATTTCTTTTTTCATGCAAAATGTGGATTGCTGTGTATTTTTATCATAGCAACCTTTCTAGGACAGACCTAGTAATGCCAAGGTTATGCTAATACGGGCACAAAGACATGTTGACACGTTCATGTCTGAGATCCTTGCTTCTTAAGACCTCATCAGGTTTAGAATGGCCATCAGTTATCAGCCTGACTCTTTCTGGTGATCATTATGGTATTTGTGTGTAATTCTGCTTTCCACACCTCACAGAAATGTTATCAAAGAATGTTATCAAAGGATGTTATCAAAGAAGAAACTAAACAGTTTAGATGTAATTATAATAGACAGTATAAATATTCTTTTGCTTCTGACGTTGTTTAATTGCTTATTTTCTCTAGGGAGTTTGTATTTAAGAGAGAATTCCATTTTGCTGGATCATTGAAACAGGAATTGCCATGGCTACAGTAATAGAAACTTAGCTGAGCAGCCATTTCATTCAGCACAAGGAATGAAATTGTACTTTTGGGGCAAGGTATGAGTTCTAGTCCAATTTACTCAGCCAAATCACATAATGAAAATATAATGGAACTGACTTTCTATTCTACTTAATTTCTATTTCTTCCCTTTGATTATGCTTTAAAGTCTCACACACTATTGACAAAACTGTATCTATCAGGCTAAAATTTCATGTTTAGCTGATTTTCAGTGTATTCTGTAGCATTACAGTAGCTGAATAGCTGTAATGATTAAAAAAGAACTAACCCCCCTCCAAATCAAATAAAACTCCCAATAAATAATAAACTTGATTTCTCTAACACATCATAAGAAGTGGAAATGGCGCTTACTATCTATTCAGAGATTACATCAATTTTGGAAATTCATGCAAAAATCATGTAATACATACAGTACTGCTACTTCAGTACTCTTTTGCAGTCAGTCTTTGTGTCTTTGTGATTAAAAAAGTTTTCCTTGGTCTATCTCATTTTGGTGCAGTTCTGACAGTTCTAGGACGAGATCTGAAAGAACATCTAAGTGCCTAGTTTGTAACTTCAGTACATTCGTTTTACCTCAGTCTCACTAAAAATCTACTAATCCACTTACATTCTTGAGAGCCCCCAGCAGACTGTTTCACAAGAAAATAAATATAACTGCCTATATCACTATGAAATTAAAAACTGCCTCCCTCATTTACTGTGTGCTCTCTGGGCTGAATGCCTACTTGCATATTTCGTATTTAACTGCTTGGACAGTCTCTGGAAGAATACAATCTGTCAAGTATATTCTGAAGTATATTCTAAACTCACATAGCATATTAAGATGCCTCTAAATTAAAGCTCAAAGCTTTGTAGTCAAAACAATTTCAAAAATTTGAAAAAATCTCAAAACCACTGGTGTAGTGCCATTGTTATCTCTGTTGAAGATATTTTTTTAAACAGCCTAGTTTTGAGAACACTTATCCAGGCATTTAAGTAATCAGCTTTTACAAAATGTCCTTGGACATTTTAGTTTCAGTCCCTCTTATGTTGCGAATGACAAAGAGTAGGAATGATTTTTCTCACACTTCCTGGGCAAGTATATTATCTTAAAGCTTTTTATAGTGGAGAATGACTTCACCATTAGCTCCTTCTCCTTCATGAAAAATAACCTAAAATTTTATTTTAATGAAAAATGAAGTTTTACAGGATGGTGCTCTGCTGACTGTCCAGAAAAGATGCTCATCAGAGTTTTGAAATAAATTATTCAAAAACAATGTATTAAATTTCTTGGAAACTATGGCTGAATAAATCTTTGAAGATTCAAGATAGCAAAGTGATGGAGTAAAAGCTTAAGAAATGCCTTCAGAACTGTTGTCCTATGTGGGAACCAGGACATCCTTCTGACTGTACTGGGAAGATTTATAAGTCACAAGAATTTAGATAGAATGATAATTAGTATGTCACAGGGTGAAAAAGTAGAATTTTGGGATTTTAGAATGTGAGATCAGGGGACAAAGATGGAGGAAATGGGGTGTGTCCCTGAGCTTCTTCTTCGTCCTCTTGTTCTCCATCTTCTGTGGTGGTGTGGCACATTTTGGTTGGTTTAGAACAAAAGTACACTGTACAACCTAGTGGATAGATATTGTAGAATTGTTATAAATAATGCATAAGTAATTTTAAGTACAAAAGATAGTGCCATCCCCAAAGGGCAGACAGACGAAGGAGAGGAGAGCACAGCCCAAGGGGGAGAGAGCCTGGCCTGGAGAAAAGACCATGGCAGGCCAGGGAACGAATATGAGATAACAAAGAATAAACAAATTCCTGAGAATGAGAAAACAGACGACTCGAGCTCTTCTTCAGACGCAGGGCTGGGGGAAAACAAAAAGCCGAAACAGAGACAGAGACAAGTTAAGTTAGGTGAAAGCCAAGCTCACAGAACTCTCAGAAACCCCAGGAAGGCCTAGACAAGAAAAACAAAACAGCAGAAAAAACCCATATATTTTTATATTTTAAAAAACCTAACAGTCCTAGAGCTTTTTTCAGATCTGAGTTAATAATGATATTAATAAAAGAGCTATTTTATTAAGCTGTTTTCCTATCAGGGTATATATTTTGAGGATATTCTTTTATATAAGGAAAATCATATTGATCCTATGTTGTATGAAATTCATGTCTTCTTCTCTTCTTAGATTGAATTCTTGTTACTCAAGAAAAATGAACTTATAAATAAGGCATGTTGCTATCTCAAGACAGCACCATCGCAGTTACAGATCAATGTGTAAAAGTTGTATGCATTACAGAAAAATTTCAGATGCTAAATCTGTAATGTGATCCAATAAAAGCCTGTCTGAGGCTAACAAAGCCTGTTCTTAGTCTAACAAAGATGATCCAAAGAAATTTAAGGGCCTTTTTGGTTGTACAACGCCCGAAGCTTGGGGTTAGGAATGATGTTTCAAATGGGAAAAGAGACTATTTCAGTGAAGAAAATTTAAGCAAGAAATTTATGTCAGCTGTTCAAGTGATGGGGAAAAAAAAGCTTGATACAGCAAAATCATTGATTCTTTATTTGTTCTTATTTCTTAAAGGAAAAGTTAAAAACTATTTTACATGATGGCAATATGCAATGTATTCCTTCAGAGTGCTCAAGAGAGAAGTTATAGATATCTTTTAGATGAATATTGTACAGAGAATCAATTTTCTGTGAACCTAACAATAACATAAGTGTGCTCAGGGGTGCAAGAGCTATGGAAATTATACTTAGTCTAGAGTTCTGAAAATATTCAATATTTCAATATCTGCTACTAAAAATCTGTAAAACATTACAAGAACAGTGCAATGCAGCAAATTGTATTAGGAAATAGAATCAGATGAAGTTTATTTACTTGTGCATGGAAAAAAGACATTCTTCTATTTTTATGAGGAAGAATCTTTTCTTTTTGTTCCCCTAACCTCTCATTTAAACACTCATGGCAAAATTCTCTGAATGTACGTGTACCAGTAGGATTAAATACAAGTCCAAAAACTTCTATATTAATGCAGTTTCAAGTTCCCATCTCACACTGTGTTTACTCACTTCCAATAGACTCTGTGCTAGTAAACCCAAGAAAAATCAAACACATATGGCAAAATGCAGATAATTTTGGGTTTCTGAAATATATTGTATAGGCTGTCCTAGATAATTAAATCTCTCATTTTACTCACAGAACACCTGTGACATACCAGATTAGGATTCTGTGGTTAGGTACTTTGGAAGACTTTCCCTAAAGATATACTGAGTTTTTTTATCTGTTTATTTATTTTTTAAAAAAGCAGTTCCTTGTGATAATGCAGAAGTTTGCACACCTCGTAGTGATAAAATTAAGGAACGTATTGGAATGCATGTAATCTTTAATCTTCTGGAAACTAAAACCAAATATTTTCTTTATTCCCATGCTAACTCCTGTAAAGCCAGGAACTGAAATCACATGGGAACTGGTAAACTTTCTAGACACCTAACTACAGTTGGTAGAAATCACCTTTATTATTAGATTATCACATGTAAATGATGTGGCCTTCGAACTCAATCATGAGATCATTTTACTTATTTTACCTTGGTTTAATTTTTGTTCATATTTATTCTCACTCTTGATATACATTTAACTGTCATTTTACTTAGAAAATCATCACATAAGATACTTATCCAGAATGTTTTTTTTAATTCCTGTTTTGTGCACTTCTAGGCATCATATAAAAAATGGACAATGTTACATTCCTTGGCATTTTACAGTGTTTACTCCATAGACAACAGAAATGCAGTGAAGCATTTCATTGTGTACAGCACTAATACGGTTATTATGATAATATTTATACCAGTTAAGCAAGATTAGTACAAATAATAATCAATATAAACTTGTGTAAGATGATATTTTTTCATTGCGAAATGCGAGCAAACTAGAATAAACCTTTTCCAACTGCAGCAGGATGTATAGAAACCTTCATTCATGTACCCAAACAACTGTAAAATGATAAAACAGACCATAATAAAGATCACTTTAACACCTGCATGTCAGTTGTAATTTTCAGAGTATAATAACTCAACAAATGCAGCACTAACCACAGCTGAAGCTTTTTTTTCCAATTTCAAATTAGAGACACAGAATCACCTAGGTTGGAAAAGATACCTATGATAATCAAATCCAAGCTTTTATTGGTTACCACCTTGTCAACTAGACCATAGCATTAAGTGCCACATTCAGTCACTTCTTGAACACATCCAGGGCTAAGGACTCCAACTCCTCCCTGGGAAGCCCATTCCAATGCTTAAGCACCCTTTCAGAGAAGAAATTTTTCCTGATGTCCAACCTGAATCTCCCATGGCAGAAGTTGAGACCTTTTCCTCTTGTCCTGTTGCTTGTTGCCTATGAGAAGAACTCAACCCCCACCTGAACTCCATTCAGGGAGTTGTAGACAATGAAAAGGTAATCCCTGAGCCTCCTTTTCTCCAGGCTAAACAACCCCAGCTCCCTCAGCCTCTCTTCACAGGAACTGTGCCTGAGACTCACGTAGTTCCGCTGCCCTTCTCTGGACTTGGTCCAGTGCCTCAATGTCCTTCTTGTAGTGAGGGGTCCAGAACTGGACACAGGATGTGAGATGGGGCCTCATCAGGGAGTGAGTCAGAGTACAAGCAGACAATCACTGCCCTGGTCCTGCTGGTCAGACTATTGCTGATAGAGGCCAGGATGGCATTGGCCTTCTTGGCCACCTGGGCATTCTGAAGGCTTATGCTCAGCCAGCTATTGACCAGCACTCTGAGGTCCTTTTCCATCAGGTAGGTTTCCAGCCACTCTGCCCCAGCCTGTAGTACTGCATGGGGTTGTTATGACCCAAGTGCAGGATCTAGCTCTTGGCCTTGTTGAACTTCATACAACTGGTCTCAGCCCATTGATCCAGCCTGTCCAGATCCCTCTGTAGACTCTTCCTGTCCTCCATCAGATTAAGACTCCCATTCAACTTAGTATCATCTGTGAATTTACTGAGGGTGCACTTCATCCCCTCATCCAGATCATCAGTTAAGGCATTAAACAGAGTTGGCCACAATACTGAGCCTTGGGAAACCCCACTAGAGACTGTTTGCCAACGTGATGTAGTGCCATTCACCACCAGTCTGGGCCTGCTCATCTAAGCTAGTTTATTAACTAGTGAAAAGAGTATCTGCCCAAGCCATGGGCTGCCAGCTTCTCCAGGAGAATGCCATGGGAGACAGTATCAAAGGTTTTGTAGAAATTCTATCTGAATGAACATTAAAATATCTGAACGTGTCAAAATGCATTCAACAGTATTGAGTATCTTCACTGACAAAAGGATTGAGGGCACCTTCAGCAAGTTTTCAGATGACACCACAGCGGTTGACATGCTGGAGGGAAGTGATGCCATCAAGAAGGACCTTCACAGGCTTGAGAGCCAGGTCCATGCAAAACTCAGGAAGTTCAACAAAGGTGACTGAAAGGTCCTGCATCTGGACTGATGCAATCCCTGGTATCAATACAGTACCGAGGACAGAGGGATTGAGAACAGCCTGTCATGAGCTGGCAATGTGGGCTGCATCAAAAGATGCATTGCCATCAGGGTGAGGGAGGTGATTCTGTGCCTCCACTCTGCTCTGGTGAGACACCACTTAGAGTGCTGTGTCCATCTGTGGAATTCCCAAGCACAATAAAGGCATGAAAGGGTTAGAGCAGGTCCAGGGGAGGGCCATGAAAATTATCAGAGGGCTGGAATATCTCTCCTATGAAGAAAAGTTCAGAGGGTTGAGGTTGTTCATCCTAGAGAAGGCTCCATTGAACACCTTATTGCAGGCTTTCAATTCTTAAAAGGGGCCTTAGATAAAGACTGAGACTTTTTATCAATATCTGTACTGATAGGGCAAGGTGCAAAGGTTTTAAACTGAAACAGGATAGATGTAGATAACACATAAGGAAGAATTTTTTTTTTTTACAAGTGTGTTGAGATACAGGAACAGGTTGCTCAGAGAAGCTGTAAATGCCCTGTCATTCATTACAAGTCTTCAGGGTCAGGCTGGATGGGGCTCTGAGCAGCCTGGTCTAGTGGAAAGAAGCCCTGCCCATGGAAGGAAGTTAGAATTAGATGATCTTTGGAGGCCCCTTCCAACCCAAACCTTTCAATACTATAATTCTATGATAACATTTTGAAATTGTGACTTTTTATGAGGTACTATTTTAAGGCCATGAGAACATATTTTGAATATGACTTCCATGGGTGAAGAAATCCAGCATGATAAAGTTCCCGATGAGGTAAGAGATATAAGTCTGAAAGTTTCAATATATTTTTATTAGAAGAAATGTATTTAATTAAGGAAATGCAAAGTGCTATATTCCAAACAAAGAAGAGACTAGAGATACCTGTGTATGTGTTATATTTTTATATCACAGATTAATAATTACTTTTATTCCTCATTCACATACATAAGAGAAAGTAATAGAGCTAGATTCCTTTTCACAGGCACCTGAGAATTACATTCAAATAACACTGAACAAAATCAGAGGCAAAGTAGGATACCTTTATTTTTTAATTTCTAAAGACTTCATTTATGAATAGATATCCATAGATTATTAGACCATTTTGATAAAGTAAGTCACATAACCTATCTGTGAACTGAACTGTACAGAGAACTCATTAAATTTGCAGTGTGAATCAGTAACCAGCTGAAAGCAGAACAGAGAAAAGCAAAGAGCACTCATAATCCATAGTGTTTACATTACTATACTTTATGTCCCTGTTCCACCCTTATTCCTGCTACTTGGTATGGTATTGTTTCTAGGGAAAATCTAGTAAGGCATATCAATCTCACTTTCCTAATGGATGAAATAAGAGCCCTTAAAGACTTTTCACATAAGCAAATATTCAGAATTTAAAGTTTACAACTTTTTTTTCTGTAAATTAAAACTATTGATGTGAAAGCTGAAAAGGCATGATCACAGACTGCAGTTTACAACGTAAAGATCTGAAAAGTACATGGCTGTATTGATGCTTTCCTAGGACTGGCAGATTTTTCCTAAGGTCCACCAAAAAAAACTAACTCCATTAAGCCAATTGTCACTGGTTCTTTGAGTATGGGGTAAAAAAAAAATCCTTTAAAAGCATCTCTTCCTTCCTGGTTAATTTCAGAAACTGGTACAACAAATGGGAAGTGCTTAGTGACACTTCAGAAGTGGACGAGCTATCATTTATATCATGCCTTAAGCACAGATGGCCCTTGCCAGCATTTTCAGGCTTCCAGGTGTCCTGTCAGGACATCACTGTTCAAATTGTGCTCTACCTCAGAGACATTTCTGTCCCTAACTTACAGCTCCTCATTGCACAGCACATCGAGACTTTGTTAAGAAGTAGTTTTTTAATTTTCTTAGGAATTAGCCTTTTTTTCTTTTCAGATAGATTGTGGCAAAAACCTCTTGCTTTTCCATTCTTTGTTTCAAATCCTGATGTTTTGGCTAAGTAGAGTAGGGAAAAGTGATCTGGTTGCTTCCTTTTTACTGTCTTTTCTAATTATTGTGAATTCACTAGCACGTATTGTGACACAATCCGCACGTGTTTCTTTTACTGTAAAAGGGCATTAAAAGACCAGTGGTGCACAGGACCACATAAAATAAGAGTATTAATGGCACATGACATTATCATAACTGGTAACTAGAAAAGAGGAGGCAAAATATTTATTTCCAAATTGTCTTTCGTCGAGTACAGAAAGGAAACACTGAAACAAGAGGCCTTTTAGCCTGTGTATGGCCCTCAAAACTGATATACTCCAGCTGTTCAGCACATGCAAGTCTTGTTTCTAAAACAGATCCTCTCTATAGCACTGCTATCCATTTTGATTACAATTTGCACTGAAAAAATTATTTGGAAAACTACTGCTAGAGACTTCTGTAGAAGTAGAGCAGACAACTTTAGTATATCAAGTTATGATGTCATTTGCACTAAACTGGACAAACAGCAGAATGAAGCAGAAGGGGCCTGAGTATTAATGTACAGCACAGTACATACATGTACTGATCAAACATTTCTGTAATTAAGTTTAATATAGTTTACATAAAATATAAATTAAGTCAATTTGATGAAAAGGCTATTTCTATCATACAAGTAACTAAACCTGAAGGAAAGATTAATATATGCATGTACATTATAAATATAATGAAAAAATATCCAGCAGTATTAATATGTAAATAGTCTTGACTGTCTGCTTTTATTCTGACCTACAGTATATTTAATATCCTGAAAAAGTTCAATTCATATTGTATTTATGAAATTTCTTACCTCAAAGTGGGCAAAATGAGTTCTAAATTTTTGTATAGCACTGCTCCAAGTACAAATACAGTTGATTCATCTAGTTCTGAAAAGAGTAAGGAAAAAGATTTTAAAACTCTCTTTCCAAGTTTCATCATCATAAAACCCTCTGAATGTCATTTATCTTTGCAACACAAGTTTTATTTTAAATAAACCATCATAATTTTGAATTATCTCTTAGAAGTCAGTCATAAAAATGTAGCACTGTCAGGAACATATCAAAATATTTAAACCACTGAAAATCACATTTTCAAAAAATCCATCATTGTACGCTGACAACCATTCTAGTTCATTTACAATTAAGCATTCTCAAAGAATGTCTGTAAATTCTCTAATGTCAGAGATCTGCACTGCAATGATATTTATAAATTGTACCTGAAGTTAGGCCAAATTTTCCCGCTCAGCTTCCTTTGGTAAGAGTCGGAATGACTCCGTCTGCTGGAACACACCAGCTTCAGGGGATTCAGCAGATCTGCACTTCAGCTCACCTCTTAGCAAACAGATTAAATTTTGTGTACAATAACTAAGTAAAGCATTGCTTCTTTGGTGTAGAAAATAATGTCTAGGATATATGCAGCGCTTTTTGTTCAAGGTGCTGAAATTAATCCCATTCATTTCTCTCTAGAATAAACTTAAAGGTACTGTATTTCTTTCAAACGGGAATAAAAAAACCACTCCCATATTATAAAGTGATCCCATGAGACAGATTCAGAGTTGCCTTGCTAAAGCTAATAGTAAATTAACATGCTGATATGCTTTTTTACCTGTTGACATAGGAGTGAAGATATTTTTCGGAATGACGACCCTGTCTTCTGAGTTTCGTGCCCAATCAACCATTCCTTTTCTTCCTTTCATGGGGAAATTGATGTCAGTTAAAACAGATGCAGCAGGAAGCTTCTGAATGCTAGCCACTAGTAAGAGAAATCATAAAATCATATAAATTTAAAATTGTGTTTCATATGTTAAAGCATCATAGAGTGACAACAGTACAGCGGTAACAAGACTTTTAATGACATATTTCAAGTAAAGCAGGAATTCATAGGACATTAACTAGCTCAGGAAGCATAATCTCCTGTTTATTATGCAGTTCTCCTATGGATTAATTGTGTGGTATTGATCATAACTTTTGTCAGCCAGATTCTGATTAAATTTCTTAACAGAGATTATTGAATGTACCGGCTTATACCCTGAAATTCACACATAAGGACAGTGTTGTGTCTTCAGAGCAAATTCTTAAATGATCAATTGTGACAATAAAAGTAAGAGGATGCTTAAAATTGCTTTGGGAAACATAACTTCCAGATATGGGCAAATGAAACAATAAAAGAACTTTTATCCTCTATACAGGCACAATTTCAAGATAGATCCATTAAGAAGATTAACATATTAAAAGACCTTGTTGTTTTCACACAAAGTGAAGTAAAGCAGTATAGCACCTAATCTATTTTTCTTGAAAGAATAACCTCAATTTTGAATTCTTAATTGTATTTTTTCCACCTAAAAAACCTCAACACCCAAACATCAGTGTTATATCTATAAAAGATAGATCAAGAAAGAGGAAATAGGTCTCAAATCTAGTAATAGTCACTTTGGAATTTGGTTTACTCATTCCATTTTTTTCCTTATTTTCTAACTCAACTATCACCTGGAAATCAGTTTCAGCTTTGTTGTGAAATCCAAGTACAACTCCATTAAAACAAAGTCACTGCCTAGTAAGACTCAAACTACTTTAAAGGAATTGACAGGGCTACAAGCATTTACATACACTCAGAGAAATGACAAACACCACATTTGGAGCCTAGCTCCACTCTTAATGTAAGCCATATTGATAGCCATTTCCTGTGCAATGCCCTTACTAATAAATTTATGCAGAGGCTAATGTAGTTGGATGAGTCTGGATATCAGGATTATACTTTGATCTGCATAATGATTTCACTGCAAGGACTCTGCAAGATGCTTAAATATCAATACAATGGGGGACAGCTATAAAAACAAGCAGAACAGGAAAATTAAAGTAGAAAACTATTAGGTGTCTTTTCAGAAATTTTTATTTGAAAGAAAATTGTAATTAAAATCCAAGAAAAGAGTAAAATTAACAATATTAACTCTAAAATTATACTCCTTAATAATTGACTCTTATCTTCAAATTAGACTGGTTATGTATTACAGAATCACATTAACAAGGTGGTACTTGTTGTTTCAGACTTTCCATTATAAAACTATCATCAGGGTTTTATAATGCTAGTTACAATCCCCTGCAGGTTGCAATTGGCAAATACATTCCCAGCACCAAGGGGATGTTCAGGTGGTACGTGGAGGGAATAGAGTTCAGGTGTTTCAGAATTACTGGGCATAAAATAGATTGTGTGCTTCCACATACAATCAATGCTTATACAGAATATATTAACATTGTAAAAACGGATTTTTTTCCAATAATTCTTAAAATTTAAAAATTATTTTATTTTTCCTATAAATAAAACTAAACTAACAGTTAATTAATTTTTAAAACTTAATACAGCCTGTGTAAGACAATACTGGGCTGGTTTTTTTATTTACACAGTACATACCTGTGCATGTATCTATCTGTCTGTCTGTCTATCTATCTATCTATCTATCTCATCTAATTAGATAGTAGAGCCTTAATATTTCATCCCCCTCTCGGATGACAGTTTCCTTTATTGAAATAGGAAATCAATGTTATTCAATGGAATTCACTCTGCAAAACAGAAAACCACTTTAGGACTGGATAAATGGTGAGGGTCTCAGATAGTACTTTCTGTACTCTTTCTCCCTCTGTATTTTAAATAGGGCCATTTATCATGGCACCTAAACAATACCCAGGACCAAAAATTCCAAAACATTTGTTATTGTTTAGGTGATGAATAACTAAAACAAAGCATAAAACCTAAAACTTTGACTTACAGCTTATATGTGTTTATTGGGCAGTGTTGGATTTACAGTTGGACTCAATGATCTTGAAGCTCTTTTCCAAATCAAATTATTCTATGATCCTATATATTCCCATTCATGATTCAGATAAGTTTTTTTACTTACAATCGAACAAAAATATTGCTTATCAAGACTGATCTCCTTTTAAAACAAGGTAGCCCACCTAGCTGATCAAGTGAAGCCAGTAGATGTGATCTCGGATTTCAGTTAAGCTTTTGATACTGTCTTTTACAGAATCTTTCTGGATTCAGCATTCAGCTGGATAAACACATCACGTGATGGGTGAGCAACTGGCTCACAGGTCAGGCACAAAGGGTAATGATGAACTGTCACTAGGCCCTGTTCTCATCAACAACTTCAGAAATGATGTGGAGGCAGGACTGGAACAGGTAAGGCAAGTTCACAGATGGTATGAAACTGGCAGGAGCTGTTGAAGCTCCCTTGGAGTCAGGGAGACCTCCCTGCAGAGAGACAGTAATCAATTAGAGGGCTGGGAAATCACCAGCCATCTGAAGTTCAACATGGGAAAGTGCTGGGTTCAACACCTGTGATGAGGCAAACCCTGGATTTCCATACAGACTGGGGAATGAGATGATGGAAAGCAGTGCCATGGAAAAGTACCTAGATGTCTCGGGTGATGGAAAGTTGAATATGAGTCAGCAGTGCATATTCCACATCCTTCAAAGTCTGCCTCTTACACATACACATAGATTATAAGGTCTTTTTTAGATAATTTGCTGAATGATTCCATGAGGATGTGCCTAATGTGGCTCTGATGCTCCAAGGTATAAGTTAATTTAAAGGAATTTGACTGGAGGCAACTAGTTTAGGTCTATCAACATGACCAGGTGGATACATGAAATAGTTCCCAGCTCTTCAGTATCACTTTAATCTGTATATTTTAGGAAAGCTAATATTGTTATTAAATATTAGTCAATTACTTATTTCAATGAAACTGGCTCATGATCAGCTGTATTTCCATTGTTAAATGAGGGTCTCTAACTCAGTTTTAATCTGCAGCATAAAATAATTACTTACTGTGAACTGAAAACAAGTCTTTTAGAGGAGAATGTATATAACTCATGTGCTGGGTCATTTGTATGTCAGAAATTCAAATGCAAGGTTCTTGTTCTTATACATAGATAGCAACACATCATTTGCTTTGCACTTTATTGTATTCTTTTTATGTTAGATTTGTATCAGAAAACAATGCTTCAAATTCTGGAACCCAAACAATTCAATTCTGCAAGTGCCACGCAAGGACTATGTCTTCTCATTTGAAAAAAACCCCAAACATTTCTCATAGGGTTGGGTTTTGTTAATTATTATTTTAAATTACCATACCAAATCATCATGTCCTTTATTTGTGGCTTGGCAAAAAAGGATAATTTTAGGTGCTGTGGTATGAGTATTTTTGCTTCTTTATACAAACACACAAATTGTATACTACTGGAAATACAGTGAAAGAGAATACTAATAAGAATAAAAACATAAAGTGGGAAAAAAAGATGAAAAAACAGGAAAAAAAAAAGGAAAATTAAAATTACCTAAGAAGAAGCTGAGGAAAATCTTTATATGTCATGTTAAATTAGACTCTTCCAATATGGAAAATCCTTTTTTATTCATTTGTATCACGGCAATTCCTATGAGTCCTGTCTGCTATTTTGGGCGCCACAATAGTGGAAAGACATTAAGCTACTAGAGAGTGTCCAAAGGAGCGTGAAGAGGATGGTGAAGGGTCAGGAGGAGAAGCCGTGTGAGGAGCAGCTGAGGACACTTGATCTGTTCAGCCTGGAGGAGACTGAAGCGAGACCTCATTGTAGTTACAACTTCCTCGAGAGGGGCAGTGGAGGGGTAGGTACCGATCTCTCTACTCTGGTGACCAGTGACAGGATCCAAGGGAATGGCCTGAAACTGTGTCAGGGGAGGTATAGGTTAAATACCAGAAAAAGGATTTTCACCCGGAGGGTGGTTGGGCACTGGAACAGGCTCCTCAGGGAAGGGGTCACAGTCCCAAGCCTGACACCATTCAAGAAGTGTTTGGACAAAGCTCTCAGGCACATGGTGTGACTCTTGGGGTTGTCCTGCACAGGGCCAGGAGCTGGACTCAATAATGGGTCTGTTCCAACTCAGCATATTCTATATTTGCATCATTCTGTGACTTAGTACAAGTACTCACTGTGCACATCTGCAATGTAAGCTGCAGGTTGAGCTCTGGGTGGTGGAAGCCTGAGACAGAAGGCTTCCTTCAGTATTTTTTGATTTACTTTGGTAAAAACTACATGACAATAGTTCAATTACACATAAGAATACATAAATATTTGATGATTCCATAGTAATTACTGATTCAGAAGAATCCATATAAGTAGTATAGTCTAATCAATTTAGAGATTGCTTTGAACTGTAATGGATTAATTCTTATATCCTTTACAAATACTTCTTTTCCCTTTATTTCATTTTCGTGTTGCAATTGTAGACAACCTGTTTGATACTGTGTTGGGGGTTGGGTCCTCTTGTAGAATTTTTTTCCCATAAATTTCCAGGGAACTGATAACTGGGTACTTATGGATAGTTAAGAAAGACAAAAGAAGTGGCTGAGGTGGAGGGAGAGTAGGAGCACGTGGACTTCTCTTTTGGGGATTGCTTGTTGGGAGAAGGAAACAGCAGGCTGTGGTTTCCAGACTCCGGGAGAGATTTTTTCTTTCACTGGCCCCGCTGGAGCGGAGTTCGGGGTTTCCTGCCACGGTCTCTCCGTGTGTGCCCCGCAATCCTGACCCTGTCCCTGTCTGCCTGGCTGGGAGCCGCTGCAGTTCCTGCCCCCCTTGCTGTCCCTTCGCTCCTGCTCCGAGTGTTCTCCATGCCTCAGCCCGCACCCCCTGCCTGCCGGGACTCGTGCTGCAGCTCCAGCCACCGCCGGGGAGCTCCTGATCCATCTCCAGCATCCCGGGATGCTGCACCTCTGCATCTCTGCACCACAGCTGCCTGTGTCGGGAACTGCACCAACGGGGAAAGGGTGCCAGCGGCAGAGAAAACTGGGACTGTTTCCCTGGTTCTGTCTGCTGTTCATCTCATAGTTATTGTTCTGTTTTGCCTTGCTAATAAACACAAGTAAAGAATTGTTATCCCTATCCTCATATCTTTGCCTGAGAGCCCTTAATCCTAAAATTATAACAACTCGGAGAGAGGAGTTTTGCATTCTCCATTTCAGGAGAGGATCCTGTTTGTCCTTAGCAGATACCTGTCTTCCAAACGAAGACATACTGCTCTACTGAAAATTTCAGAATTGGCAACTATTAAGTTTGATCATACTAAAACCAAGTAATACAAAATATTGTTGTAACTGATTAATGTCAAGCTGACGGAATAGACAGTTTTCTATCACTATAACAATGACCTGGTCACACACAATAATATGTGAATGATATTTAAGCACAAAAGTGGCTAATTAATGTGTCAAGAAAACTTGGAGTGAAAAAAATAGTTCCTGTATGAGTAGCTCTTGTAGATCATGGCCTAGAAAAACTAGGCTGAAATGTATTATTGCATTGATCCCTATAACCCTGAGTGAGTTACAAGCTGCCTAATGCAACTTCTAGTGGCTCTCCGATTGATCTGGGTTGCTTAACAATGACAAAAAAAAAGCAACCGAGTAAGTGTCATGGATCATTTTCCCCTTCTCTTTGGATTCACCATTAGCCTCCTGTACTCAACAAAATCTGGTAAAACTTCAGAATTAGCCCCTTGAATAATATTAATCAATTTGAACAGAAAATCAGATTCACTGAAAGACGTAACAGAAAAACAACTGGATGTTTTCTCGTGGACTAAATGCAACTTCAGCTCTCACAACAGAGATTCAGGTTTTAAAATTACAGCATGCACAGGACATCTACCCCAAGAGTCACACCATGAGCTTGAGAGTGTTGTCCAAATGCTTGCTGAACTCTGTCAAGCTTGGTGCTGTGAACACTTCCCTTGGCCTTTTCCAGGGCCCAACCACACTATGAGTGAAGAACCTTTTCCTAATATCCAACCTAAACCTCACCAACACAGCTTCAGCCATTTCCTTGAGTCCTGTCACTGGTTACTAGAGAGAGTGCAGCACCTGCCTCACCTCCTCCCCTCACAGGGCAAGCTATAGACCTGATCTACAGGTTGCTACAGGCATCTCCCTTAGTTGCAATACCAGTTCTGATTCTGCTTTCATATATGTAATAATATTCTGTGTGTGTTGTGCTTTATAGCACAGTAAACACGTTGGTCTCTAATTTGCAATAAGTCAAGATACAGAATTTGATTGCATTTCAGTTACAGACAACAGAGAAAAACTGTGTATATTAGCAGTCTTATTTGCAATTTTCTTTTCCTTTTTTGACTTGCTCATTGATGGTATATTAGGAATATATTATTCAGCATTTAGTAAACTTGAGCTCATCACTTAATACATTTTGATTTTTGAAACAATGTTTTACTGCCCTTCTGGAACGGCTCCTGCTTAATCTGTTTCTGGGTAAAATAGTATTGCTATTGACTCAGATGATTTTAGCAAAGAATATGAAAGGTTTTTGTGTTGAAATTCAGAATACTGAGCATTTCTGCAAAACATCTCTGTTAAGATGACTTCAATTAGAACAATATTTATACATTCTAGAATTATTCTTTCGACCCTTGTTGGGGATTGGGTTTCTTTCTTACAGAATTTTTTTCACAGAAGTTGCTAGGTAACTGATTACTGGATACTTAATGGGTACTTGTGGGTACTTGAGAAAGACAAAAGAAGTAGCTGAAGTCGGGAGAGTAGTGTGGCACCTCGCTACACTTTTTCTCTCTGGGAGCTTTCTTTTGGAGGGACAGAGATACCGTGGGATTTTGAGGCAGGTAAAGGATGCGGGCTGGCCCAGCTGGGCTCTCGCTTTTGGGCGTCCTTGGGAATGGCCGGGCTGTCGCTTCCCGCGGGGAGCATTGTCCGGCCCGGCTGGCGCTCGGCCCTGCGGCACCCAGCGCCGTCTGTCTGCCCGTGTGCCGCGGGACCCTGCCCCGCCTCGCCTGCCCCGCCGGCAGCCGCGCCGCCGCTGCCCCGCGCCCGCTGCTCCTTCGCTGCTGCTCTGGCTTTCCCCACGCTGTGTCCCGCACCCTCTGCCTGCCGGGACATTTCCGCAGCTCCAGCTACCGCCGCTGGGCTTCTGAGACATCTCACCCAGCACCCTGGGATTTCTGCTCACTCCTGCCGGCTGTGATGGTAGCTGCACCAAAGGGGAAAGGTGCCAGCGGCAGAGAAAACTGTGACTGGGTCCCTGGTTCTGTTTGTTGTTTTGTTTGCCTATTTATACACACTATAATTATATAATACTTCCCCTTAATTTCAAAATTTTAACAATTCGGAGAGAGGAGGTTTACATTCTCCATTCCAAGGGAGACTCCTGCCTTCCCTAGTAGACATGTCTTTCAAACTAACACAACACTAAATGTAAAGCCTTTGCTTTTTACAGAATAAAGACGCTTATTTAAGTCAGCCAATGTTGGATACATGGGGAACAAAGTCTTGCCTGGGTCATCAACAAAGACCCAGATGGACATATTGAAGAAGATACTTATAACGGACTTTATCTATCCACTAAAATCCCACCATTTTAAAGAAAATTTTCAACAAACACAAATGGTGAAACCCCCATTTAAAGGAGACTCATTTGTGGATCTCCAGATTTGCTACAGAACTATGCATGTGAGCAGGCTTGATTAAAATCCTTCTCTCAGTCCAAAGATAAACTCACTTCTTACCACCTACAAGCTTATGTATAACAGGACTGTGGTGAAGTGGCATCGTCTTACATGAACATGAGAAAAACAAGGCAACTTCCTTCTCTAAGTAATATTCATGAAATCTCCTCACAGTGAACCAAAATCAAACTATGTTCAGAAAAAGGCATCTAAGAAAATATAACTTAACAGATCTACTACTTCTCATGGCTATCCACACAGAAGCAATAAATTCTTCAATTAGAACCTACTGCTGCATGGCAGAAAAGACAGGATGTCCCTAGAAGCGGCTGTGCACTTGCATTCCCGAAGCTCGTCAGACCAAAGCAACAACCATCTCACTATTCAAGCTTTGGGTAGCAAAACACAGTACCAGCATAGGCAAAAGCAGAAGTAGACACTTCATAGATATTTTCACTAATCAAGGATGAACTTTGCATAAATCCTTCCTTTGGTATCAAGCAAATTCTGTCTTAAATGGGCGCGCTGGTGAAGGTTAAGAATAATGCTTCGGGTGATCAAGAAGCCACCTTAACAGTGATCTCTGAATGTTTCCCTTCTGTTTTCTAAAGACAGTGCAGTGGGTAAAAGAGTTACTCATTACCATAATATGATCAGTATGATATATAGGACAACTTAGAAAGCAGCATGGTTTCAGGCAATGATCAGGATGCATTTAATAATAACTCAGATTTTTTTCTGCTACTTACATAATTTCAAAAAAAAAATCATAGGCAGCATGCAAATGTTTTCTTTTGGTTGTGTGTACTTTTGATTCTCAGTATGAAATTGTGTATTTGAGGAAGAACTCAAGAATATACAAATTTCATAGACTCATGAAATATCCCATATGCATATGCAGTCTCACAAGTGATTTTTGATAGCACATTCATTATAACTTTGTTCCAGGTATGGAAATAAAATCTAAAAATTAAAAAGTTCAAACAATAATTAGATAATTAAAAATTGTTGTTATAGGCAATAAATATTTTTTTAAAATAATTATGGAAAATATTAAAGCTAATTCCCTGAGAAAGAATGGAAATAGCTACATGAAAATAGCTATTATGGAATTTCTATGATATTTCATACCACAGAAAATCATAACATATTTCTATAATTTAATATCATATTTCTATTATTTCTATGTCTATTTCTGCATGTTCCCTGGGGGAAGGGGGTGGGGGGAATGGAAGCTCAGCATTTTTAAAATTTTTAATAATTTTTTACTATTTACTGATTAGTAATGCACACTCTAAGTTTAATATGGCTATATGAAGCTAGCAAATGTGTAATGTAAAGAACAGAATTAATTTGTTAATCTGAGTAAAAAGTTTGAAGAAAACACAGCTGAAGTAATGAAAATGTAAACAGTTTTTTTATGAGCAGCTAGAAGAAATTGTATTCTTGCGATAAATGGAATACTTCCTGAAATATGTGTAATTTAGAAAAACACTTTAAACATATAGTAGGAAGCTGTACTCCATTAATTAGAAGAGAACTCCACCTTCTGGGCATTATTTTGAAGAAGATAAAGATATGAGCAGCCAAATAGACCCAGAGCCACATCAAAGGTACTGTGTTTCTGAAAGAGCTTTATTTGTTTCCATTCCTCTTAGTATTACTGTGCATTCATGCTACTAAAACCATAGTCTCAGGCAGCCTCTCCTTAAATACAGAAAATACTTCTTAAGGAAAAGAAAGACTTGGCATAAAGAAAGATAGAAGATGGAAACTGATGCAGGAGATAGAATGAACTGGCATTTAAGTGCATGACATAAAGACATAAAGATGAAAACCACAGGCAATAGTGAGGGGGCAAGGTCACCTACAACACCATTTTAGATTGACTGGGCATCACAGGTGCTGAAGCCAAGCATTTTTCAGTCACTAAGGTGATTTGATAAAGTGTGTACTGATGACAAAAGCAAAGAGAGTGAGACTGAAGGCAATGTTAAGGAAGTGAGTTCAGAAGATGGAAATGATGAAGCAGGGAGGAGAGAAAAGAAAAGCTGAGACTGAGAGATCATTTACATGTTTATTTGTCGAGCTTACTCATGGTTAGATATCCAATATAAACCATTAAAGAAAGATGGGGAGGACTTGACAGAGGACGAGAGATTACTAAGGAGGCAAACAGATATGAAAATCATTAGCAGGGAATTAATAAAAATATTCTATGAACGTTACATTGCTTGGTGTAATGTAGAGCAGAGTAGAATTATTGCTTCCCAGAAGCAGTAAATTGAAGCAAAGAAGAGATGCTATTGTTTTATCTCTAGGGAAATAATAACTAAACCTATAATTCCAAAATCTATAAAGATGTGAACTAAGTTATTCAGGATATTGAAAGGTTATGCAAGAAGTAAATTCACAGGCATAGAGATAGAAAATTTGATGTAGAAAAGCCACACACAGAGGGAAATAAATAAATAAATGGGAATCAATAGATGTTTTTAATCACAGCTTTTTTAGCAAACTAAAACCAGATCTCTACTATATTTTATTGTTGAACAGCTTTTTCATAATCATACAGAATGGCATTGTGAAGAACTTCCAGATAACACTACAAGAAAATTAAAACAGAGAACTGTAAATTACTCTGGCATAGAAATGCAGAGATTGCTAGTATGAAAGCAGCTAGTGAATCCTGAACAGGAAAGATCGATTAAAAGCGATATCCTCCAAAACAGTGGATATGGAGGAAATGCTTGCAGTGGCCTCCTGATTTTACAGCAATCCATCAGGAATGTATAAGTTTCTCCATTTTCCTTTCCAGAAGCAGAAGACGGTTCTTCCTTTACACTTCAGCTCCATTAAGGGTTGAGAAATTAGACAGTAAGATCCTCAAAAAGTTCAAGCCTTTAGATATGTTTACTAATCAAATTAGTCCCCTCTTTTATATGCATCTGCAGCTGCTTTCTATTTTAAAACCCAGCCAAGTCAGAAAAAGAGTTATTGGTGTAACATTGCATGTAAGAATACCGAGTTTATGTTTTCAGCACTTGAAGTAGAAAGTTCTGCATGTAATTAGGTCCTCCTCTGAACATGGGGCACCCATGTGAAGACACTGTAAACCACACCTTTCTTACCTTGGATGAGAATGGCCATTAGGATTCATGGCTATTACTATCAAAGCCTACCCAGGAGGAAAAGAAGACCAACCCCCTATTTGAATATTCATTTGACAATTGGTATAATATATAAATCAAGGTTCAGAAGGAAGGCAGGTTTGTGTCCTAGGGTGATGTTTGTATCCCCATTTGTGTGTGCTGCTATGTTGGATGTTACATTCTGTGCCTTTGAGCCTGTCTCTGAAGGGCGAATGTTTTGTTTTGGTTCTGTTCTCAGCCTGCTCCCCCTCGACTGGCGGGACACAGAGACGGGGCAGTACATAGTGTGGCTGTTGTTTTTTGCTGGTCTCTTTTTTGTTTGGCTCTAGCTCTGGCTTCTGCTTTTGCTCCTGCTTTGCTTTGCTCTTGCTTTTGTTTGTTTCCCCTTTTCCTTTCTTGTAACCACTGGAACCTGCTCCATGCCTGGGATGTGAGAACACCGAGAGTTTGCCCTTGTGTCCTGCAGCAGCATCCCCAGCGCCGGAGGGAGTGACAGCAGAGCGACCGCCCCAAGAGAGACTGGCTGAATTTGTCATCTTTTTCAGAGCGGTGAAAGAGTGTTGTCATCTGGTATTGTTCATTTTGTGTGCTGGGGAGTGCTGTGCCTGTTAAATAAACAGGTTCTTTCCACTTCTCTCTGAGGAATCATTCCCGAACCGGCTGTGGGCAGGGGCCGTGTAGGTTTGCTCTCGGGAGGGGTCCCCCTTTGGAGGTTTTCTCCCAGACTTGCCCTAAACTAGGACAGTTTGTTTAATTCATCCCAGGTAACTGTGAGACGTCTCAAATTCATGCTTTACTAAATTCTTGACTCTGGTAACTTACGACACAGAATTTAGTCACAAGTGTAGCATTTCCTGGTCAGCATCAGACTAATTCTCTAGTGGATATCTACCATTCTGAGTTTTGTATTCAACATGATGCCCGAGCTGTCAGTACCAGTGTATCCCCATTTACACACCCCCACCCCCCCTACCTCTACAGCTTAAGCTGCAGGTACTCAAAATCATCTGCGAATTTATGCAACTTTGTAGCTTAGATCAAACTACAGTGAAAAAGGCTGCGGGAAGTGGGGGCCCACAGCCCCTTCACTCAGGAGCTGCACTTAAGCTGAATCTGCTGTGGCTGTGCACAGCTATGAATTTTGGTTTTCTGAACCTTGACCTGCAGATTCCTAGTCAAGATTTATTGACCTTGGACCTACCTTATCACTGTGGGCCTTTCTGAGCACCACTGGACCAGACCCTGACCGTGATGCTTTGATTTGACTTTTTGGCTTGATTTCAGATCTGCCTCATTGTTATGGACTTGTCTGCTTATGTGGAGTATTAGCTGGGTCTGGCTACCATCACAGACCTTTGATGCTGTGCAACCTCGCCTTTGCCAGTGAGACCAGTGTGTATGGCCTGCTGTCTCCTGTCTTCTCTCACAGAGCAGCCTACTCTTGGTTCTCCCTAAACCCAGCAGCTAATAAGCATATGCTGGAACACTAAATACCTTCTAGACAGGCTTGAGCCGAGTCACACAGAAAATATGAAACAGAACTGTTAGAATCAGAGATCTCCTGTGTCTCAGCTTCATGCTGAGGTCATGATTTTAACCTTCCTCACAGGAGTTCATAACTAGGTCTTTGTATTCTGGAGGCATGTCTAATTCATCTTGAATATTCTCCACGGAGGACATAAACTGGATTAAGATTTGCTTAAGGGATTGTAAAAGGTTGTCCTGGGGCACTGTGAAATATAATTGTCAGGATAATGCACACATGCTTTATTTAGATTGTTTACATCAGGCATGGCAGAACAAAAAAATATGTACCTCAGTGGGACATATAGACACTATCCAATCTAAGTAGTAAGTAATACTAATTAGACTGAGTTTGATTTACTTGTTCACATTGTTGAATTCTAAATTAACTTTAATAACTCAGGAGAAATATCTCAGTGTTATTATGGTCATTTCAATAAAACAACTGCACAATGAGGAGATGCTTTAAAAAATATCTAACTAGAAAATTTGGCCTATAAAGAATGATAGAGCTTGGTTATTATGAGCTGTTATAACGCAATCACATGAATCACTATGGCATGCAGACCTTTTGTTCAGCCCTTGTTACCTAATTCTGGTCATCCCATCTCCACCATCCCCCGCTTCTTCCCTCCCACTCCCCCCAAATGAGAGGCTTTACTTGTTTATCAAAGTTGTGGGAGGAGGAATCAAAACAGACCCAAGCATCTAAGAAAGAAATGGAAACAGTCAACAAGATGTTACACCATTACCGTTCCCCTTGTCAGAATTCAGATGTCTTACATTTTCATTCATTTTGAGTGCAGTTGACAGAGAAAGATAGAGATGCCTAATCAGGGTTGCTTGTGTTGCCTTCTCAGGGTTTTAAAAAATCATCTGAATTTTGATGCACAGTGAGATTAAACTGCATGCAGGAGTACTGAATTAACCCTTGCTTGTATTGATGAGTATATAAAATACACCTTATTACTGAGCTCAATGCCAAAATTAAACACAGAATGTGGTCAAAATAATCAACTCAAGATATAGCACACCATTATACATACAGCAGAAAGGTTTCTAAGTCTCAGAAAAAGTCTACTTGGATTCAGACCAAATTTTCAGATTCCCTTAGTGTGCCTTCAGTTTTGCTTTTACATGCAGTAGAGAATGACAACTTTGGACAGTTAATGTGTAGAAAGTACTGTGATTAAGAAAATGTCTCGAATTTTCCTGAGGCAAGACAGATACAGTCGCCATTGTGCCTGGCTCCATGACACCTGCATTCCTAAGACGGGCACCTGATGGGACTCTGCTCTCTCTTTGGCACTATATCCTACCTGCAACCTATTTTCTGTTACAGTTATTTCAATACAAATTTGGGGTTTATTGCTATTGTTCTTTCTTCAATTTCTTGTGCTGTTCATTGCAGTATGTTTATGAAATATTTATTCAGAACAAGAGTCCCCCAGACTGGAGCTATACTGCTTCGGTGAACTATTCCTTATTTTCTGGAAATATTGCCTGTAGGTAGAAGCTCTATAAAGTTAAAATGTGATTCTACATTGTGCAATATTCCAGAAAACACAATTATACCTACGAGCTAAAGTGGAAAGGAAGAGTTGTGCATGTTATTACCTAAAAAATCATGATGTATTTTTTTAAAAGCAATATCATGAACATGAAATATGGAAATAAGAAGCAGGGATGGAACTTTTGTTTTCTATTGATCAAGAGTTTTTGTGACCCACCAATAAAACAAAATAGCTACAATTAATTTCCTGTACCTGAAAGTCCTAACTAAGAGTGACTGAATGTGTATACCAGGGAAGCTATAAATTTAGTGAAAATGTTTTCAAATTATTTTAAAAAATAATCTATACATTCAGGCTTGCAAAATTATTCAGTGTGAAGTATTCTACACCTGAGTCTGGTTCTGCTATTACTGCCATACTTTATTTGGGGTAACTGTAATTATCTCCACAGCTAGGTCTAGGAGATAGCCAGAAAAAACAAAAGATTTCTTGCCTTCCAATAGTATATGTATTATAATCTGTAGTCAAGATGGCTTTCCTCCTACAAATCATACCCTGGAGAACTGGACAATCAAAACGTGCAACTTATATATGATCCTTCTTCCCCACCATATCCAGATTATAGCATACACAACAAAACAATACCCAACAAAGAGTATTTTACAAGATTCTGGAAAGAAAACTGCTTTTTCCCCCCTTTAGTTATTTTCCTGTCTCTGCTCTGTGTTGTTTTCTCAGTGCTGTTGCTTTTATAGAATATTTTTATGTACTAAATGGGTTTTCTGTCTCTAATTCCAAAACATCTAAATGGTGTTTTATTGGAAACTAAACTAACTGCACTCTGGTGGCAAACATTCATAATAAAATTTCCAAACTGAACAAAAACTGAACAAAGTTAGGGGTTAGTGTAAGGATGTTCAGTTATTTGATAATACTTCAAAACAGTGCCTCTTTTCCAAAGCACAGATGTGGTCAGCATAATCTGGACCAATCTTGATGTGAACTGTGGCTATTAATAAAATCTTTATGATTTAAAAATCTGTGTTCTGCAGTTACATTAAGTTTATTGCAAAGGGACATTTGCATTGCAATGAACCATTTTCAAAAGGTGCTCAAAGTCATCATTCATTGCATGTGCTGAGACAATATACTGGTTCCAGTGCTTGGAGCAAGAAATGAATTGGACATAGAATAATTTTTTCCCCAAAATTTACACAAACAGTCACATCTGCAAGAGGCGTCAGAAGGAGTATCCAGAGAACTATAGGGCTGTCAGCTTGACCTCCATGTCAGGCAAGGTCTTGACTGAGCCGATCCTTTTGAGTGCCAACATGGGGTGTGTGCTGGACAAGGGGATCAGGCTGAACCAGAATGGGTTCATGAAAGATGGGTTCTGCTTGGCTGATCTGGTTACCTTCTCTGACAAGCTGACCTGCTTAGTGGATGAGGGAAAGACTGGGGATGTTGTCTATCTAGACTTCAGTAAAGCCTTTTGCACTGTCACCCCGACATTCTCCTGGGGAAGCTGACATCCCATGGCTGGGACAGGGGCATTCTTCACTGGGTAAAGAACTGTCTGGGTGGCTGGGCCCAGAGAGTGGTGGGGAATGGATTCACATCCAGCCAGCAGCCAGCCACTAGTGGGGCTCCCCAGGGCTCAGCACTGGGGCCAGTCCTGTTTCATGTCTTTATTTATGATCTGGTTGAGGGAATCGAGTGCACCTTCAGCCAGTTTGCAGATAATACCAAGTTGGGTGTGACTGTTGGAAGCTGCAGAGTAGGAAGGTTCTGCAGAGGGATCTGGACAATCTGGACTGATGGGCAGATTAAAACGGTTTGAAGTTCAATAAGACAAAGTGCCAAGTCCTGTACCTAGGTCACAGCAATCCCATGCAGCGCTACTGCTGGGGGCAGAGTGGCTGAAAAGCTGACTGGTGGAAAAGGACCTTGGTGTGCTGGACAACAGTGGCTGAGCATAAGCCAGAGTGTGCCCAGGCAGCCAAGAAGGCCAAAGGCATCCTGGCCAGTATCACCGACAGTGTGGCCAGCAGGAGCAGGGAAAAGCCTGTCCTTCTGTACTCGGCACTGGTGAGACTGCCCCTTGAGTGCTGTGTCCAGTTCTGGGCCTCTCACTGCAGGAAGAACACTGAGGTGCTGGAGCAAGTCCAGAGAACGGCAATGGAGCTAGCAAAGGGTCTGGAGGACACTGCTTATGAGGAGTGGGTGAGGGGAATTATGAGGGAGCTGGGGCTGGAGAAAAGGAGGCTCAGGGGGACCTTATCACTCTTTACATCTCCCTGAAAGGAGGCTGTAGCCAGGTGGGAGTCACTTTCATTTCTTAAGTAACAAGTTAAAAGACAGAAGGAGATGGCCTCAAGTAATGCCATGGCAGGTTTAGGTTAGATATTAGGAAAAAAAATTGAATGAAAGGGTTCTGAAGCACTGGAACATTCTGCCCAGGGAAGTGGTGGAGTCCCCATCCCTGGAGTTATTTAAAGATGTGTAGATGTGGCACTTAGATACATAGTTCAGTGATGGGCACTTAGAGACATAGTTTAGTGGTGAACATGGTGATGTTATGTTAATGTTGCACTCAATGATCTTACAGGACTTTTCCAACAGCAACATTTCTATGGTTCTATACATATTAAAAATAGATGAGAATTTAGTAGAAGAGACAAAAGTAGTAAAATCAATAAAGTAAAACAGGTCATTTAAGCACATTAATAGGAATAAACAAGTTTTAGTATTCAACAAAGGTATAAAATATTGGGAATTACACACAAGACAGGATAAGAGAGGAACGGAAGCCTTTAAATAAAATCTGGAAGTATATTTTAATAAGCAAATCCTTGGGCATTTTAATAATGATGCACTACATTTATGTTCTGTTTATGGAATTTTTATATCGTGCCTTCTTTCACTTTTAGCTCTTTCTGCAACAGATCAATTCAACATGGGTCCAAACGATTAAACTGAGAACAAAGAAACCTCACTTGAATAGTATCTTGACTTCATTTTTCTTACATTCCTGGGAAAATCCTAGCCACCAACTACAGAATCATTTTCTCCTGTAGTCCAAACTTCAATATATTATAGATTGGATCTGAATGAAAAAAATTCTATCCATTTATATACTTCTACTAAATGGAACTATTTCAACATGAAAGATTAAGACAACAATATACATACTAAGCTCTAATGTTCTGTACCACCAAGATGTACAAATACTGAGAAGAAACTAAATGGTATTTTGGTAATTTAAACATTTCTAGCTTGTCAGACAGCCTGTGGTAATTGTCTAGCAGCTGTGAGGTAGCATAACTTTGTTTAAGATTATTTAGTGGAATGTCTAACTTTATTTCCATGAAGCACTAAATAAAAGTAAAAAATATAAAAAAGAAAAAAAAAAAAAGGTGTAAGTTAAACAATCTCATTTCATGACCAGGTATAGCTAGGAAAGACTTTAAACATTCTAAAACCACTGACAGTGCAGATTAATACTAAGTGACAAGTAAAAATTTGGATACAGCAGCTGGTGGTATCAATAAAAAATATATCTATAGGGAAAAATGCCATTGAAAATGTGCATGTAGCTCTCTTGACAGAGACTCTGTAAAACCATGTATTAAAAAGCTCATGATTAAATATGCTGTTAGAGAATTTAAAGAATAATAAAATTATGAACAGAAGAAAATATTCTTAAAAGTGCCTACAAGAAACAATAATTACCAAATTCCTACACATTTACTTGCCTACCCATTTTCCCAACTTTGAAAGAAAAATTCTTAAATGCATTCTTCACGTACATTTAAAGAATGAACACATATGGTCAGAAAATTACATCTAGTATCTTGTCAAATAAAATTAAAAACAGTTTATACATAAACATTTAAAAATCCTCTGAGCTTTGCTGTTGAATATAATTTCTAAGTAGAAGTAGTCCCATATTTGAATGTCTTGCCATACTGATGTGCTGTCTCTATGACTTAGCTTTACCAGAGTTTTGGGTATGTATAATTTTAACTTCTGAAAATTATTTATAGGTACAACCACAAATGTAAAATAGATGATGCAGTATAAAATCACCGGCCATGTCTTCCAGTAGTGGAACTGTTCATCCAAGAAACAGGTATAAGTTCAATTTGGCAAAGTTAAATGACATTCATTTTGCAGAAATTAACTTTTCTTTGTGCATTGTTGACTGTGAATGGAGACCATTATTTTTCATTGCCTAGATAGTGATGCAATTTTCAAAGCTAAATGAGCATTAAAAACATTCATTCCATGCTTCTGCAATGAACAATCTAGGATACCTAATGGCAAAACGAGACATTCCCTTTAATCTTTATGAACATATTCTGTTCCCTTGAGGTTAAAATGAGAGAGGATAAGCTTGCTATATTTTTGATAAATGTTTCTCTCACAAACAGGAGAAGTCTTGTGTGTGCAGATGCAGCAGCCTGCCTGCTTGCCAATCCCTGAATATCTAGTCATCCTGATGACTGTCCCACAGTTTCTTCCCCTTGGGAGGCCAATCTCTTTTAGTTCTTCTGATTTATTGGAGGTGGGATTTTGGTGCCAATATAGGGAAAAAATATGTTTCATCAAGAGGCACAATTCATACACATATAGATGAGTTTCCAAGTATTTACCTTTGATATCAGTTCACATTCTAGTTATGATCCCCTATAACAGGACCATAGACAGGATTTTCTGGAGAAAATACTATTTTCCTATAGGTGTTCTTGAAATCTATCTCAGTTCAAAATACTTGACTACTAAGTAACTGAAGACAGCATGAGGCCATAAGATTTTACTAGCATTGTGTTACAAAAACCAGCATATAGCTAACCCTGCTATTAATTAAAGTAACTGGTGACCTAAATGGAACATCTTATATTTAGAAAAAAAAAATCCACAAAATAATAGTCATTAAATAACAGCATAAGCATTGAACCACAGATTATATGAAAAAATCATTCAAGCAATGAGATCAAACATCTTTTCTAGAAGACCACTTCCCAACCTGTATTAACAGATTTACAGAATAATGCTGCCTAGGGCTGATTACATGTCTCCATGATTGTAGAGAGTATTTGTTTAAACAAAAAAAGAAAAACCAATCATAACAATGTCACTGCAGGTAATTAAAATATTTGTGCATGCATCTAGTGCCATTCTAACACTGCAGGACACAGAGCTGTATTACATATTTTGAGTGAGGAAAAGTTCTTTCTCTGTCTCCTTCCCACTTTAATGGAGACTTAGAGGATGGAAAAAGCCCAAAACATAAAAGGCATATTCATCTGTAGTAGAACAAACCTCTGATTTTTATCAGAAATCTTATCAAAGACTCTTTATCTCTGCCTTAAGAGAGAGCAGCAAATGGGGTCTTAAAACTCATACCTGAAGTCAAGGGAAAGAAAAATCCCATGAAACAGATTAACTTACAAGTTCAGAAATCACAAGGCATAAAATATAAATAAGAACTTTCAGATGCTATTCATGATTTTAGCCCACCCAGTACATGGACCCTTTGGGATGCCTTGAACTGATCATACTGACACAGCTCTGTTGGCATTATACAACCTGACCTTAACAGAATGGCAGAGATATATGCAGTATCTTAGGTCTATGTACTGAAGTCCAATTCTCCATATCAAAAAAAGAATAAAAAATTACACTTACAGAAACACAATTACTCAGAATTATATCTGCATATGTTTACATGCCTTTGGAGCTTGACCTCAATTCTGACATTGTCACTGCCAAAATAATTATTACCATAAAAATACTTTTCTCTGATATTATCAGTCCACTAACACCCTCATGAAACTGACTTGAAAAATTAAATATTTCTATCTAGTTTGTTACCTCAATTCTTATGCTACCTTCGGGCTAAGTAGTTTGAAAAAGGCAGATCTTTACCACTATTTGGAATTAACATCTACAGTCACTACCAAGGAAATAATACTTTTTCTATACAGCAGGTTGATTTGTCTAATACTATGGATGGGAGCTTTTCACCTCCTTTTTCTGTTTGTTTTATTTACTTGATTGATTGTTTAGGTTTTTTGTTGTTGTTGTTTCTATAAGGGGTTTAATTTTTTTTTTTTCTTGGCAGGGAGGTGTCGTAGTTTTAGTGTTTATTTGTTTGGGGTTTTTAGGTTTTCCTTGTTTTTTCTTTCCTTGCCCTCAAAAGGCCAGAAAATGAAAAAGAACTTTGGCAGTATGCCATATCATTAGCTTAGTATAAATCATGTTAACTCCATATTCACAATGGAGCTTTGGGTAATAGACATGTTTCTGACACAGTGCAAGTATTAAGCAGAGCTAATAGCAGGCTTTAGCCCTATTTTAACTGACTTTTAATTTCTGGGGGTTTCCTTTAATTCTATTTAATTTATCTTCTTTCATTATCAGTAGTGAGTGAGTAACAAAATGCTGTAGAAACAATTAAAACTGGGGCTGAACTTTCCTATTTGCAGTACTTATCCACACCATCTGTAGATGATGTACTACCAGATGATGGCTGGACACTCTTATGGTAACTCTTTCAGGGCCAAAAAATCTCAGAATGAGACATCGATCTGTGTAGAATTGCATCTTGTTATTGGACTGGAGTACTCCTGTTTAAGGAAGGACTGTATTGTTTGGAGTATGTTGACACTACACTTCACTGAACATGATTGTTGCCACTTGGCACTACCTTACTATGAAACAAACTCTCTTGGGTGTGCATTGACTCCATTACTGCATTGATGTAAAATTACCATGGATGCTTAATTTCTATTCCCTTAAGCCTCATTCTACCTAGAAATTTTGGGAAGTCACTTAAAGGTCTACCTGTCTGAGGCAAAGGAATGAATAAGGTCAGGTATTTAATTTTTCTGGTCAATAGTTAAACACACCAGTTAAAAAAATGGCTTGTCATACAAACTGATGCCTTTAAAAAACAACAGCTTTTAATTGCTCATTTGAAGAAACATAATGATTCAGAAAGGAGTCTGCAGAGGTAGAAATTTAGAAGTGATACAACAATATGAGATATATAAGGACTGTAAAAAGGAATTTCCTTTATAGCCCATTTACAAATGGGCTATAGATATTATTTTCAGTTTCAGTTGGAGGCATTTTTTTTAACGAGACAAGAGCCTGTATGTCGGCATCTTTTACAGCTTCCATTTGTTTAGAATATTTTGCTTCATTTAATATAAGGTAGAGAAGGGAAACACTTTCAATTATTCTAGTTTCCTATACCACCCATTTAAAAATACTGAATAGTTAACTTATTTAGCTTTGTCTTTAAAGTTACTTAAAAAACTGTGTACACAAAACTAACTACAGAATTATGACTATTACTAAGAGTATAGCTAGGGAATCAAGTAAGGTTTTTATCCACACTTGAGAAGACTGCTTTGATAAAGATTCATATAGACATTCCCTTGATAGTTAGAATTTTCAATCTTAATTAACAGAGAGTTGTATTTTCTCAGGATCATTGAGAAGGTAGGTTTAGAAAAGAGAGAAAAGATCAACTCTTTTATGCACTGCTCACAGCAAGTTTTCAGGGAACGTGAATCATTTAATAAGCTTATTTTATACTGAGAAAGAAATATGCGCTCTCAAGCATTGACTTCAGGAATTAAGTCAGATGCTGCAATAAGCTAGACCTCCTAAGTGTGCATGAAGTGTTTCCCCTTAATCAGTGGAGAAAGCTTGAGTATTCTGAAAGCCAACATATTGATCTGATCAAAGAATTGCTGAGACTGCTGCAGAGAAAATGATATGAATATATATATAGAGAAAAAGTATGTAAGAGTATAAAAAAATTGCAATTGACCTTTCTCTCTAGTTTCCCTATTCTTTTATCTATTTTTTCTCTTCTAGCAGCCTTTAACTACAGATTATTACCTATGACTTGAGCAAGTAAAGAATACAGAAATAGGAGAGTGATACTGAAAGTGTGTAGATTTTAGGACTTGAAGGATTATTTGAGAACTGAAAAAAATTTGACAGGTGTTCTCTTTCACATAAGCAGAGCTTCTGCTCAACCAAAGAATAGATGTTTGGGACAGGAAAGACTGATGAGCTACATCCAAGTATGAAACAAAGAGATGAGAACCAGGAGCCAATGTCATGAATGAAAAGAATATGTGGCAGAAGACAGAACTTAGAACTTCTCTGACCACCACGTCTGCAATCCAAGAACAAGAGTGTGACCAATTGTGCACCACAGGACAAGGAGAAAAGCATTATTTATGCCTATGAAGACCGTTTTCTCTACCTGGCCTATTCCTTGAATGATTCCTTGACAATGTTTGGGTAGGTGACACAAATTAAACGGTGTGGACAGGTGTAGGACCTTTCTGAAGCCTGCATTTTGTTGTTTTTGATTACTGTTTATAAGCGCAGTCATAAAAGCCAGACCCTAGTCTGAAATGGGAAGATGATGGGCACTGACTCTTTTGGGCTTTTTTGAGATGAAATGGAAACAGACAAAAGTTTATGTAGAAAAATTATGTGATAAAATATAAGAAAAAAAAATATCTTCTTGTTGATTACTTTGGTGTGTAGTTTTATTAGTTATTCAAAAGAGAATAAAAGTATTACATGATTTAAAGAGGACTTATGTTTTTATACCTATTAGGAATATATTTCATTGCAAAACCATGCATGTTTCACTTTATTTTTTAACTTGTGAGAATTTGTTCCCGACAAAAACCACCCATAAGTATATTAATCATTACAGAGGTATTTACATATGAAGTATGACACACTACAAGGAGTGATTCCTGTTTACCTTCTTAAAGTGCAATTACCTTCTTGCAAGTGCAATTCACACAGCTGCTTAAAGGTGAAATTTTCCTTTGTGAAAACATGGGGTACTCTGGAATAACTTGATGGAAACAGGTGAGAAATCTGAATGGCTTTTTGGGGCCACTCTACATGATCTGAATTTTTATTTGTCTGATAGGTGTAATTTTCTTTCTATTAGGAGAAAATGTTGAAATATTAGCAGCTGAACTTTTATTAACTATAAACACCCACTTTAAATCCACACTGTGCTTTAGCACTACAGACTCAGAAAAAGAAGTAATTTAATTACAAATTAATTCTGAGTATCTGTGTATAAATTTACTAAAATACTTGTTTCCTGGCTGAAAATTTTAGACATTTTCTTTATATCTTTATACAAGTTAATATCTAGGCTGTGCCTTTTTTTCTGTTTTCTTTAACATATTTGATAAAAGACCCTTTCAAAATTTTAAATAAACTCAGTCTCTTGGTATATTTTAGGCCAGTATGACATTTGTGATATATGAGTCAGAGGATCTTGAGTGTTGCATTGAAGACACACATCACTAATTCTAATAAAAAAAAAAAAAGATAAGCAGACTAAGGCAGATGCCATTCAGATAAGTAAACAAACCATATAATATGAAGTATCTATAAAGTATAAACAGGATTTATAATTTACAAGATGTAAAAGTCTTACCCTGGAATAAGGTGAATGAACCCACAATAACAGACAAGAATCCAGCTTATTTTCTATCATTATAATATGTGTACCATTGCTCATGCCTTATGGGTAAAGTAGGTATATCTTCTGAAAGCTCCCTTGGTCATAAACATTTCTAAGTGTCTCTAGCTAGGATGGGAAAATTTTAAGATACACTTCATATGCCTTCAGAATTATTTAGTGTTTTTCTAAAATTTCATGGATATGAACATGGAATGGGAGATTGAAGGTGTAACAATAAAGTAGGCAAAAAAATGAGAAAATGGACACTTTCAAAAGATTTTCTGCCATATGGCATCCTAGACTGTCTGTGAAGGCAGAAATCAGACTTTGTTTCCTGCCAATGTTTATAAAACTTATGTAAGCATCTCAGTTTCAAGTTTTAAATGAAATGTTAATTACTATACTAAATCAGATTACTCATCGGAGTACCAGTGTCACAGCAGCCATTTTTAAGTTGAGAGATAACAGGTTGTTAGTTAAAAGCTGATTTATGCATTGAAATATGGTTTACACCTCTTCATTTTTTCATATAGCTAGCTGCATTTCCCATGCAGATGTACATCTACTTGTTTCAATTTTGTTCCTTGTAGGACCGTAGCCTTGTGCTTATTCAGAATTAAATGTGCTACAATAGTTAGGATTTTTTGTTTATTCCTGTGAGCAAGATTAAAAAGAGATGTCAGCCTAGTTTCGCTTCGTATTCACTTTGAGTTGTGTACATGCAGTTCCTATTAACAATCTGTTCTCAAATATCTGTTCTAATAATTCCAGCTCTCAATCTGATTTTTTATTATTATTATTCTCCATTTATTTTTTATTATTTTGTTTTGGGTTTTTTATCATTCAGCTCTGAACTTCTCTGTGTTCACAGGTTTTATTGACTCACAAAAAACCCCACTCTTCTTTGCTTTAGATGACATGAATCATTGAAACATGAGCTATTCATTAGGTTGCCTTTATAGCCAGTGGCAGAACTTGCACAAGGTAATCTATGCCCTTATTTTAGATGTCTGAGATGATATGAGTTACTGTCCTGAGCAGTACTCTCCCTTGATTTTAAAGGAAGCTTAGGGTGACTTTGGCAAATTTTGTGATGCTTAAAGTAAGTAAAATGAATCCAAGCCATATAATCTCAATTGAAAATAATTTTGCAAGTGATAGCTACTGAAAAGTAAAAAAACAAAAAAACAAAACAAACAAAAAAAAAACCCAAAAAACCCTGTATTTTCTTTAGACTGCTAGTTTTGAACGCTAATGCTCTTATTTTCTCTGAATGGTTTGATCTATTCCCTCTTAAATGCTCTGTCAAAACTGAATTTAATCTGACAGTGTATATCCTCTCCTTTACATTTTGCTGTACCTCCTGGAAATCTTCAGTTTTCCCACTTCTGACTAGTCTAAGTAACTTTGCACATTTTTTTAAATTATTGGTCATTGAAACATCAGTTTTCATAAAATGAACATTAACAGAAAGTGGCTTTTCACATCCTGAAAATTCTCATTTATTTTTCCTTTCAGTTCTAAATAACATCCATGACAACATATTGCTTGTCAAGATTATTTGGTTTTTCATTAATATAATCTTAGAGCTGTAAGCTTGATTTTTGACAACAGTGTCCTTTAACCATTTTTTTTTTTGGCTACTGCTCTTAAGGAAATTTATTTGACAACACCAGAAAAATTTTCCCTTACAAAAGAATCCAAATCTGCCATAGAAATACTTATCTCCTAATACTCCTCCCTATATCCAGTACAACATTCCACCTGTATCTATAAAGACAGCTATGCCTGTGGCACTCCAATCTTCCAGTTAGAAATTTTCTTTTTAAGTTAAAGGTTGAATATTTCTTAATAGCAGTTCACCTTTTATTACATATCTTCAAAACTCTTAATGGATCACTGTGATGAGAACTTAAATCAGCCAAGGACTGAGATTTGCTCAGGTCTGGTCTTTGTGCTTAAAAGAAAAATTCAAAAGGCTATTAAAAGCCAAGATTAATTCTTTAATCTAAAATCAGGAACTCATCTTTTAAAACAGACAAAACTGAGAGCCACTGGTAACAGAAAATGGTAGCACAGTTTAACAGCTCTTGTCCCACTGCATGTTGTATCCTTGCAGGTGGGTCTGTGTTTTCCGTGAATTCAGGGGCTCTGAGTGATAGCAAAAGCTTCTGTTTGTTCACACTAACATTTTTGTGTGCCTGCTCAGCTGGTCTGGAGGAGGAGGAGGTGGAGGAAGAAGAAGAAAAAGAGCAGGATGAGGAAGGAGGCTTCTGCCTCCTATCAGAGGCTTTTACTTCACCTAATCATGTCATAAAGGAATATAATACAGAGCACAATGATAAAACATATATACCATCCGTCCGCACCATAAACAGACAAAGAAAATTGTTGCTTTTACATTTGTTAAGTTTTTTTGTAGTATATTTGCTATCCTTGAGGGGAACGCTAATAGGAGACGGGCCTTGCTTTAATGGAAATGCATTTGAATTGACTGAGTTTCCTCAATAACCCAATAAAGTGCAGATAATGGATTATCTGGATTTGAAACCAGTCTTTGATGTTCTGTTCAGAAGAAATGAAAAATCTGTGTTAAAAGCCATCACAATGAAAAGTTTAACAGGGGCATGGCAAATGTCCTTTCAGTCTTCTTAGCTATTTTCAAATATATTATAATGGGACTTATGATAGCCTACATGTTAATGTATGCTAGGCTTTCATCACTTCCCATTTGTCATGCACACTGAGAATGTGCAATGGAAAGTCATTGCAGCATGGCTGTTGTGTAGTAACTTTTTAAGCCACAACTACTTATTTCTGGGTCTTGAAAAAAAAGAGAAAATGAAACCCCCTCTTTGGAAGATCTCAGGGCTTTAGTGTACCTGTGAAACACAATTAGGTGCTCAAATTTTATATCAACTACTATTCAATTAGAAATGTCATTCAATTAGCAATGAACTTGCAAACTGAAATTAGTAGAAGGAAACCAAGAACTGACTGCATTACTGTGAAATTTGTAACAAAACTGGATTTTTTTTTCTCTGACAAGAAGCAGCTCATATTTCATTCATATTTGGTTCATATTTAGAATATTTTTTCTGAAGTTTAAAGTGACTTGAAAATTAAAACACAGCCAAAAGCATTTAAAGTATGCAAAGATGTTGAGAGAATATTTTATGGTAAATAACTATTTATTAAATAGGACCCCTGTTAGCCTCTCATCTGTGCCTGGAAACCTCATAGAAACTATTCTAAGGCAAAAGGAGGACAGGGAGGTGATTAAAAACAGCAAAACAGCTTCACCTTGGGCAAGTCCTGCCTAACCAGCTTAGTGGTTTTCTGTGATGGAGTGACTGCATCAGTGGACAAGAGAAGAGCTATGGATGCCCTCTGGACTTCTGTAAAACATTTGACATGGTCCCAACAACATCCTTCTCTCTAAATTGGAGAGATAAGGATTTAATGGGGGGACTTTCTGATGGATTAGAATTTGGTCGGTCACACCCAGTGGGTAGCAGTTCATGGCTCAGTATCATGCTGTACACTGATGATAAGTGGTGTCCCTCAGGAGGTTGTGCTGGAACGAGTACTGTTTAACATCTTCATCAATGACAAAGGTATCAAATGCATCACCAGCAAGTCTGTAGGAGACACCGAGCTGAGTGGTGTTGTTGACACACCTGAATGATGGGATGCCATCCACAGGGACCTGGAAAAGCTCAAAAACTGGGCCCATGGGAATCTCAAGAGGTTCAACTAATCCAAGTGCATGGTGATGTACCTGGGTTGCTGCTACCCAACCTCTGGCATCAACAAAGGCTGAAGGGATGAACTGATTGAGAGCAGCCCTGAGGAGCAGGACTTGGGGATACTGGGGATCAAAGGCTAGACCTGAGCTGGCAATGCGGAAAAGCCAGAAAGCCAACTGTATCCTGAACTGCAACCAAAGAAACAGGGCCAGCAGGGTGAGGGAGGTTGAGGGAGGTGACCCTGCCCCTCGACTCTGGTGAGACCCACCCCCCCCTCCCCCGCACTGCTGCATCCAGCCCTGAAGTCATCAGCACAGGAAGGACATGAATCTGTTTGAGTGGGTCCAGAAGAGGGCCAGAAAAATGATCAGGGGGCTGGAGCACTGCTGCTATGAAAACAGGCTGAGAGAGTTGGGGCCCTTCAGCCTGGAAGAGAGTGCTTCAGGTAAAGCTTATTGCAGCCTTTCACTATCTAAAGGGGGCCTATAAGAAAGATGAACAAACTTTTTAGCATGGGCTATTGCAATAGGACAAGGGGTGATGGTTTTAACCTAAACAGGATAAATTTAGACTAGATATAAGGAAAAGTGTTTTTACAATAAGGATGGGTAAACACTGAAATGGGTTTCCCAGAGAGGTAGTAGAAGACACCCCATCTTTGGAAACCTTCAGGGTCAGAAGTGATGGAGTTCTGAGAAACCAGAGTGAGTTGAAAATGTATCTTCTAACCCAAACAGTTCTATGGTTTTATTCTATGAACTATTGGATTTTTTTGTTTAAAGATGAATATAGGTAAAATTTTGGTCTCAATTATGCACAATATCTGCTTCCTGCATTAAATGTGTTTGCTGACTTAAAAGAATATTATTAGATTAAAAGAATATTATAGATAAGAATTCACACATTTATAAAATCTTGGTGTGGAATAATTACTTTCTGACCAGTTAAAAACGGCATAGCTTATTCTTTTCAATTGAGAGCAACAAAAATATTTCCTAAAACTCAAGTATGTAGGCATTCAGACAGTTATGCCAATGCCCAGAGGACAACTACACTAAAACTGAATTATTCCAGATACATTCTTTTCTTGTTAGGAAAAATAAGAAATTACTTCTTGCTGATAACAGCCCTCTGTCCCCATCTCAGCATGTCACCTGAGCTCAAGTATCATGATCAATGATTAGCACCACAGTGACCCTGTCCTTTTTTTGATGGCTGACCGAGCATAGGGAGGATAAACTCATGCCAATATATCAAGGCACAGAGCTAGGTAGTCCGATTAAACCTATAAATTCATTTTTAGTTTTCATCATTCATTTCTTAGGTTTTTTCTATTCCTTTGATGGTTTTATCGTTAAGAACAGACCTCCTGAGCACCTAAAAATATCTTATATGGGGGAAGATTATCAAAAGAAAGACTGTAAAGTTTCTACGGCTATCTAAACCAGCCAGTGCACAGCGCAGTTTCTGATTCAACTGAAATGTTGTTGCTGTTTCCCATGTGAAGCCATGAATATGTAGAGACACAGATTATTTGAATGCATCTTCTTAATTTGAATGCATTTTCCCGTTTGATTTTTTTTCCACATTTTTCAGAGGACGAACAAATTAGAATGTACTACAATGTGCCAAGCAGCAAGGACTGTGCTCTTTAAATAAGATCATCATTTTATTTTGTCAAAAAAATGTCATGGAACAAACATTTCAGAAAAGATACTTTCCTTTATAAATTTGTGCAGGGTCTAGCGTAATGAAAAACAGACAACTGGAAAAAGCTTTAAGTGGTATTACAGTGCAAACAGTAGTACCACAAAAATAATAGATCACTGATTAAATTGCACTGGTAACTGCAATGTTTTAAACATTTAAAGACTTCCAGAGTTCTTCTGGGGGAGTTTTTTGACATGTCTTCAGTACAAGGTTGTGCCTTATAGGGACTTGAGTTTACAGTCCTGTCACTCTGTACTATGAACTGGAGAACATATTTATTATTGTAGAGCAGCAAGCTAAATATTCAATAAGGACAATGCAACATTTTCCATGTTTTAATCCACCAACTAATTTCAAAATGACCATATTTTGTTACTCATTCTAATGACTTGCTGAAGAACTGACTGACATGTTTATGTGCAGAAAGATTCTAATTTAAAATCTGAAAAAAATGTATTGACACAAGAAGTTTTCCTATCAGACAAACACATATTTTGGATTTATTTCTTACATATAACTTCCTAATACTTTCCTGGCACTATAAAAATGCAGCTATGGCAAGTTAATTGAATAACAAAGGTACTAAACAAAGATGAAATTATTAGAGAATAGCTTTTCAAACTAATATTTTTAGTTCAATTTTTAATAAAGGCTTTTATATTGCAGCTCATTTATGACTACTAATAAATGCAATTGAGTCGCCAGGCATTTTTATATTTGATATTTGTTATTATATGACTATTACCTGGTAACTCACCAGTAGCAAAAACAAAGTTTGAAAAAAAAATCTGAATAAAATTTCAAAACTGTTACACATATAAAAATCTAACATAAGAAATTCTAGGCTTTAATTATTTTGGCAACTAATGTATATTTTTTAAAATTATTTATCTATTCTGATTATTATCACACCATAAGATGTGCAAAGACTGTTCTTTGGCAGAATGGAATATTAAAAGACAATGTCAATAAAAGAAACAATTCCCAAGTTATTACATATATGATTGCTATCTTAATTAGCAAAGTTTTATAAATTAGCATTTAACTAATATAGTTAAGTAGAATTAACTATATATACTGGAAACATGTACCTATAGTTCATAGTATTCTGGTGAGTATTTTCTTAAATTTGATTCTAAAACTTTGTATTTAGATCTTGAGGTATGATTATAAAAAAATCCAATGTGTAAACCATTCTGCATGTGTTAAACCAGAGAGTGGATAACCAAGTAACAGATAATCTGTTGGAGGAGGAGCAGCCCAATCGGGATTGTGACAGAAGCAGAAACTCTAGAGTACATACTTGGGACTTCTCATTTTCAATAGGTCATAAATTTGATTGAAGAAATTTCAATTTCTTACCTACATTTCCAGTCATTAGGTATGAATTCTGAAAGTCCATCATCCCCATTCCAACAATGTGTATAAAATCTTCAATCACCTGCATTAACTCCACTGAGCCTGGATAGATCTAAAAAAGGAAGGTCAGACATGACATTTACTATAAGATCAAAATGTCTACAGCTGCAAATTCAAATAAAATCCAAATGCCATCAAAAGCAAATTGAGAAGTAACGGTCAAACAGCTCTTCCCAAGTTTCAATACTAAATACTTTCTGTTACTGTAAAATAACCATTTTGCTATTAAATCTTCATATAAAAAGACACTACGTCCCATAAAGTTATGTGAAATGAACTGTGCACTGGAACTGTGGAAAGTGTTTCTGCTAAGTCACTACATTTATCAAAAACTTAGTGGCATTACTTTCATTAATGGTTAAAGCATTTCATATTACAGAATAAATCTAATTAAAATACTCTTCCTTCCTCTGAAGATATCTTCAGTAACTTCAGAACTACTGATACAAACAGTAATGCAAATCTTACTGTGGCCTTGACAGTATTATAACCTTTGTTGTAGTAAGCTAAATTTTTACTGGTAGTACTATTTTCATTGCTGATGCAGAGTAGCAGAATCATAGAATAACGGAGGTGAGACAGAGCCAGTGGAAATCATCTAGTTCAACCCACTGTGCAAAGCAAGATCAGCTCTAGCAAGTTGCCCAGGAACACATCCAGTTGATTCTGAATGTCTCCCAGGAAGATGACCTCCGAGCTTGACTGTGCAGCATATTCTAGAATTCAATCACTCACACTGCCAAAGCTTTTCTTATACATGAATGGCATTTTCTGTATTTTAATTTTTGCCCCTTGGTTTTTATTCTGTCAATGGACACCACTGAGATTTGGCTCAGTCTTCTTTACCCTTCTTCCCTTTCAGGAACTTTTAATATTTTCATGTTTCCAAGCAAAATAGAGTCAGCTATTTCAGCCTATCCTTGCAGATCTAATGCTCTAATCCCTTAAACAACTTCAGGGCATTTTTCTGGGCTCATTCCATTACTTTGTGTCTTGTACTGAAGAGCCCAGAACTGGACAGAGTAAACTAAAATAAATTGCAGTAGCCTTGGCATTGCTAATGTAGCCTCTCACTTTGGTTTTTAAAATGATAGAAAACACACTTCCAAGAAATATAATTTGCAAAGCTGTAAGCTCCTAAGAAAAACACTTTCTTTAATATTTAGCAATAATGATTCATCAACAAAACACCATTAGAGATCATAACAGTTTTTAAAAAGACTAAAAGTTCTGTTCGTATCGCATATGTAAAAAAAAAATTTTGCTTTTTATTGACTGTTATGAACAGGACAATTTTTAGTAGCACAGTATCTTGCAACTGAAAAATAATGGATGACCTGTTCATGGTGATTTTTTCTTCATATCAGTGAAATTTCCAAATTTCACTTTATAAGCAATATTCAACCCATTCTTTCTACTACTGGGACTGCAGATTAAAAAAAGCTTACAGAGACTAAAAATTCCAGCATGCTTCACTCCATCTTCATCTTGCTCCATCTATCTAGATCCATAGTTGCTTGGTTCAGGATAGAGATTTTCACAAGGTGCTTTGTATTCTACATGGATTTTTATATAAGGTAGGGCAGAAGAAGAATTTGTTGTGACAATTATGATCCTAACAGGTTGAAAATGCTGCTTCAAGACAGAGACTTAATTTCCATTTACCTAATGATGATTTAATGAGGTAGTAATGTGGTTTTTGCATCAAAGCACACATACTCACAGATTATGTACTACAGAAAAATTTCAGTGAGATTATTTTAAACTCTTCTTCTTGCATATAAAATTGTATTGTAATAAACTGCTGAGCACTCAGTTGAGCAGGTACTCCACTTTTTTATGTATCTGGTTAATCAATAGGATTCCAGCAGATCTTAATGAAGAATATGCAGAATAGTTCCCATGATTTGAAACTCCAGTATAAACTTACACATTGTGGATTGAAATGGCTTCCTGTGTGCAGGGCTTAACATCAGCTCTTAAAAAAAAGGCAAGTATTAAAGTGGGTGCTGCTTATCTGAACACTATATAACCTGTAATTAATGATTATCAACTGTTGGCATTTCAGCTAGAAAAACAGATGTGCTGAGGCATTGCAGCTCTACATGTGATTGAAAGTCAGCAATTTGCTGACAGTAACATTTTCTTTCCAGCAAAGAATCTAAAAAACAGGCTAAGAGATCTATGCTAACAGTAGCTGTGGAGTTTAAGAAAACTATGCAAGCTGGCAAAAAGGTTGCTTAGACTGCACCTAGGCTTGCAAGGTTTCATTACTGAAAATTAAGCTGATTGGCTGAACAAGAAACAGGACTGACTTTATTCACTAGTGCCTCCAAGCTGTTATGAAGAGCTGCTTCCTTCCAGTTTCTTTGAGCGGGCTTATGTAACTGAACAAGAACAGTAATAAGACCAGTGACATTAGTTTTTTTGGGGGGTCATATCTCAGTAGTCTAAGATCTAGGGAATCCCCTAGCTTGCAAACAGAAACCTATGGCCCCACTACTCCTATGTTCAGCTCATCTTGTTTTTTTGGGTTCCTGCTGTACCTAGGTCTGTGAGACAGCGATTTACCAGGCAGAGAGAAGCAGCTATGGAAAAGCAGAAATAATTCGTTCCCTCTCTTCAACAGCACTCCTTTTATGAGCGGCAATGAAAAGAGGGAACTTGAGATTTACTGTTGCCTCTTTGTCTCCACATTCTCAGAATTTCCTCTTAGGTGCTGTCATCCCCAAATCTTCAGGGTCAGGTGGATGACATGGCACGGCAAGATGGAGGAGTAGACAAGGTTGATAACATAGGAGTGGTATCATGTCTGTTTATTAGTGGGGCTAAAATAATTGCTTAGTATTGGTTTCCCTATCTTGGTGTTGTTTGTGGAAACGGCCCACATGCATGTTATTTTGCTGCTTCCATCCATTACCACTAAAGAAAATTACACACTTTGTCTCTTTTTGTATCTGGCCCTCATAGAGAGGAACAGAAAAACAGCAAAAGAATCACAGCTGAATCATATTAGGTCACCTGCAGCATCATGTGCCTACTTCAAGGTTTGAATTAGCTGTGAAAAGTCCTGATCTTCCCTTTCTTAGTGATATAATAAACATGAATTCAAGAACTGAGAGTATATAGCTTCAAAGATCTTTAAACACCTTGTGATTTTTTAAGAATAACATGAACAGTGAACAAATTTCAAGTATCTATATAACAGTCCCAATGACCGTACGAGAGTAGAGCAAAGATCTATGTAAGCTGTTTTCTTGCCTTTGACAGTGGTAAAAAGTTGATGTCTAAGGAAGAGTATAAAGTGTCAGAAGCATAGTGATACTTGCTTGGAAAATCTTGCCCAGACTTTAGGATTATTTTTGCCAAAAGACTGCCTTAAGCAAAACCAGTTTTTCTCTCAATTTGCCTATTTACCTTTCTAAAGGTGTGTCTTTTCAGTAACAAGAAGTTCTGCAAGGTAGCCTTCTACAGAATAAGTATCTCCTGTATTCATTCTGAATTTCCCACTATTTGATGTCCTTTAGTTATTTTACAAGAAGTACAAGTGAGTAGATTAAGCATTCCTGCACCACATTCTCCAAATGATTCCTGATTTTAAAAGCCTCTATTGCAAATAAGTGCACTTGACTCTTTTCCATACTGAAATATCTTGCTTTGTTTAATCATTCTTCATAAAGAAATGTTTCCCTGCCTTTAAGAATCCCCTAAAATTTTCCTCTTTACATAATCATATTCATCCCCACTGTCAGTGTTATTTGTACCTGAATAAATCTGACAGTATTACTTATGGTCATTTTCATGAACACAAATCTTAACATTGTCCAGTAAGTTCTTGGTATAAGCATGTAGGGAATTCTTGTATCCAAGCAAAAAAAAAAAAAAAAAAAAAAAAAAAAAAAAAATTTCTGAATTTTAAACTCTTTTATCATACCTTCATGATTTTTGCTAGACTTTCCTACTTTATAAAATATTATCATCCTATCCTAGTCCAGAAATTTGTCAGTCCTGAGGATCAAAACTCTTCTTCCAATGTGAAAGGTTTACCGTTTGCATTTCTGTAAGTTGTTCAGGGGTGTCGTATGAGGTTTTTGGGTGAGGTCTGACGTATTGTGTTTAAAGCAGCACGGCAGCTAGCCCTCAGTATCATTTTTCAGCTGTTGAATGTACTTCATTACAATGTCCAAAGCAAAGACATAGTGAATAATCCTATGAAATGTTAATAAAAATCTGTTTTTATCAAGAGAAGCAACTTATATTCTAAATATAATTGGAATATAAGGAATTTGCCAGTGTGTCCTGGAATTGCTCCTTTTTGAAAAAGATGATTTTTTTTCCCCAAATATTATCTCACTTAGGATTTCCTTTCAACTACAGCAGAGTACATCTTTAATTTGGTTTCTGAAACCATATATTAAATTTTGTCAAATCTTACCTGTTGCGCATCTTCCCATTTCTCTTTGTTTTCTTCATCTAAGAGATTACTTATGATTTGAAAGAAGTTCTGAAAAATCAATCAAATAAAAGACTAAGTAAAATGATTTCAAAGATATGAACTACCATATCCTTAATCTGACATTAAGGAAGTTTTCTTTTCTCTATTACAGATGCAGTTCTGCAGCCTATTTTGTGTCAGTGGAAGAGATGACATAGCAAAATAATACATTACACTGATAAGAGGACACATATTTTATAGTAGATTTTTAATTTTTGCATATATAATCAGGTAGTACAACTTTGTATGAAACAAGAACTGTTTTAAACTTGCTGAACTTCTAAGCTTGATGGTGTTCTATTCGCAAATTGCTCTCATTCCAGAAATTAGACAGCTACAGAATTTGCAAAAAACCAAAGTACATTTAAGAAAGCACCAGTCTCAGATCTTTAGCTTCTATTGAAAATGAGAAAATGATCCATAATAACCATACATAGGGCATTCAATGACATTTCATTGGCCAATACTGTTTCAAACCAGATACTTCTTACTTTTATATGTCACACTTGCCTCTATCCTTTTAGGAATTTCAACATAAAAGGAATGAGCAGTTTCTGTTTCTTTGACCTTAAGCTGTTAATTTCTTTCTCTGATTCTCCTATTCATTTAAGTATAGGGGAAAAAAAAAGGCAGGACAGTTAGATACAAACCATACATTTAAAAAATCACTTTTCTCCAAATGTTTGTGGAGAAATTTCCTTTCTAATTTTGTCTGCTCTCTCTAGCAATTTGTATTCCCAACTTCTTCATCCTTAAAAGCTAAGAATTTGTGCAGTCTGTTCTCATCTCAGTATCACATTTTGTGCAGAATGTCAATTTTGTCTACAGCCCACCAATTATAATTTACCTGTTCCTTCATAGTAGTAGTTTCCAGTAACCTTAGCTGAAGAATGCAATTAAGTTCCCCACAATTTCTAAAAATCTTTAACGAATTTAAAAGATTAAAGATTTTAAAAATTCTTTAATCTTTGGAATACCAACCATGTGACCCTCCTGGATCTCAGATTACTGGTCATTACCTCACCTGCACTTACTTTTTAGCCATTTTGAGGTATAAACAGGATTTAAATAAGGGTTAAGTAGGAAGCAACTTTTAACTCACTATTTATGAAAGTACAAAGGACTGAACTGCACAATGACTGAAATTAGAAAGGAAAAACTTCCAACATTAGTCTATGGTGAATATACTTGAAAAGACATTAATTTAAAAACTGAGATATCACAGACATTTTAGGTGTTTCACAACTATATAAGTAAAACATTCTAGGATGCAAAATTGAAGAAAACTTGTGAAAACTATTTTTTTACATAATAACATTTTACCAGTCTAACCTGGTCTCAACACTAAGCATTTTACAAGCAAGAGGATCTATCTTTCTTAACCATTAGGAAGTTAACCATGCTAACTATAAAATTCACGTGGATAATAATTTCTTTAACTGACCAAATTTACCCTAGAGGTGACTGACGTTTTGCTGACTTGGACAAAATAATCCTGTTCATTAATGAGGCTAGAACTCTTCTCCCACTGAGGTCACTAGCAAAATATCCACAAGCTTCAGTAACACAACAAACTTCATGAAAAGAAACAAAATAGTTCAGCAAGCTCCTGTGAAAACTCTTAAGTATTTGGACAAGATGGGAATTAATGATAGGACATAAAAGAAAATTGTATTTATTCATGGTTTGATCCAATTTGCAGAAATACTAAAGAATTTCCAGTCAAGTTGAAAATAAGAAGAGTAGTTATAGTTACATACTGCTTATATACCCGTAATACATTTGATCCCTTTCAGACATTCCATAGCAAAATAAAGCACAAGGAGTTACATTTGGTATTTGTTACAAAAGATTTGCTAGTTTAACCATGTTGGCAAATCATAATTCTGTTAATGAAACTTCAGCTATGAAAAATGTACATTTTCACTGGTCCCCCAAGTAAAATAAACTATATTGGTCAAAGCATGCCAGTTTCATGGCACTATAATCGCATTTACTGTAGAGCATTGTAGTTTTGGTGAAGACTTGCACTAGGTAGACTTGGCCTTATGAAGATTTTGCCTGAAGGAAAACATGGTAGTTTCTAAACATGGTAGTTCTCAACTCTTCCAGTGCATATTGTAGAAATGAAGTGCATGGAAATTTTAACTTTAATTTATTAGGGCATCAGTAGCAGTCTAGCTGCAGCAGCATGGAACTCAGCATGGGATAATTTATCATACTAGAGAGTTGTTTTGAAGGTAGTTTTGCATTGCACATTGCAGGCACTGATTCCCCTGCAGTCTAAGCCTTAATTGAAAAAGTATCCATGTCTGTGTAATGAGATCTATCTGAGAGTTGCCTAGATTGCATGAAGAGCGCTCAGGAGTTTAAAATGTTCTCTGTAGATGATATATTACATGGGCTTGCTAATAATGTTATGTATTAGTTAAATTTTACATTTATTTTAGTTAAAAAGCATTAAAATTACCAATAATTGACAGAAATATATGTCAGTTTATAAATAATGCCAGACTCAAGCACAAACAAAAAATGAGCAGAAACTTATCTATTTTTTTGCACTTACCAATAAAGTATGAATTAGGTATATTAAATTAATAATAAGAATATACTTCTTCTTGAGATCTTTTTTCTCTATTTCTAACCCTGATTGGTGCCATATTTATGGTAGCACTGGAGAGCAAGATGTGTACAGGTTTTTCACTGAAAGCAATTTTTCAAAGCAATACCAGTGCTTGTGAATTAAACAGAGATGAACAAATGGATTTGCTACTTCAATAATGAATAGATATGAGATGCACTTCAAAAATGTGAGAGGGGAAGAAGGGTTAAGAAGTCTTTGTCCTGCTTTGACTACTCTCTTGTTTATTGCATTAATCATGAAAGAAACAGCATTGTCCTTTAGTAAAATGATTGGCAGGTGTGAAGGCTAAATTTTAGAAGCATTATGGATGTGATCCTCATGAGGGTATTACTGCAGTAAACACTGGCCCTCCCTGTAGAATCAAGCTTCTTTATTTCATACCCGGGTTTACATATTACTGAACTGGTCACTATAGAAAATGTTAGGACAGCCAGAACCAAATTTTGGAGTCCTTTTTTTTGCCTAGGCTTTTTTGATGATCATGCCAGTTACAGCTGGGAATGGACAACTACATTTTCCTAATTTAATTTCCTTCCTTTCAATTTTTTTTCTGTAATACAATGGCTGCCGTTCTCTGTTCCAGTCCAAATTCTTTGACCCTCTCTGCAGGCATAAAGCTGTCATAAATCCTTTTATACAGCTAGAGAATTCCTCCCTAGGAGAAATTAATGGATAGCCTTAAGTCACCTCCACTTTTGGACTTAGCATAGTGAATGTGTGTGTGGGAGGGGGAAGGTGGAGGGAAAAAGGATTGGACAATCCTGTTAAACCTTGACTCACAGCAATGGTCCCTGTGGCTAATATAAAAGGGATTATATTGCTCTAACGTCTTTGCAGAGAAACCTTTTTTCCTGTTGGCTGCTGCATCAGTACAACTCGCTTTGCAATTCTGTCCTGAAATGTAGTTACTTTCCTGCCATCCTGTCCTGAGAAGGAAGTTCAAGCACTTTTAGACCAGTTCTGGATAATATTCTTAAATGTTACTTTCATATTGCTTATTTAAATTTTGTATTTCTTCCTGGTAGAATCATTCTCACATAAGTACAGTGTCTAAGTCATAGCCTCAATGTACCCACAGAGGGTATTTTAAAGAATTCCAATATTAAATGAAAAAACTTGCTTGCAGAAAAATGGAATGGCTCTTGTGTTGCAATAATTTCTGCCACTGTACTGGTATTTTCAGTCACTGATGCAGAACAAACACCTTCTCATTCAACTGTGTCATAAATGGTTATTTTTGTTCCTGACTGTTACTGTGACATAGACAGAAATACACAGTAACACACACAACAGGTGTTCAGATAGAGAAGAAGAAAGGAAGTCTCTAGTTTATTGTTGACCTTGTATCTATCAGTTTCTGGACAGTGATCAGAGATTGGACAGAGAAGTTACCACCTCTCCATCTTCACTGGTCACTTGAGAAGTTCATCAGGTGATATCTTTTACAAAGGAATGCAAACATGATTCTTGTTTATCTTACAACTCATGAGAACTGACTTCACTATACTAAAACAAATCAGAAGGCTTATTTTCAGGGACAACACTGACATTATATGTGCAAGTATACATAGATATTGTTGCAAAAAATGGTAAAAGATGCAAAAGTAAAAGCAGTCATGTAATAATTAACTTGGTACTAAATATGCCTACCTTATAAACTTTATTTTGCTCTTGGCATCATCTGCCTACACAAGTGGCATTTTCAATGCCGCACATCAGGCAGTAGCACACTTGGATAATTAGCTCAAAAATTTCAAATTTGATCTCACTTTTCTGTTCATTCATTTTGTTAAGGAGCCTCTGAATCACAACCTTTGTACTATTCATGAATATTAATGCTGGATATAAACCAGACATTGTAGTAATTTGGTGGGCTATCTAGATGGATGGAATGTATAAGAAACAAATATATTCATTTTTTTTTTTCTCAGTCATAATTCAAGTGTTGTTTTTGTATGCGTCTTAAAAAATACTGTTTTCCATAATTTGTTATAACCTACTTTTCTGAACATCACACAAAATAATAAATTATGGCTTTTAGGAACTTTAAACCTCACTCATGCTTTTCTGATAATTTTGCTAAAACCCAAAACACCATCAACTAAGAAATTCTACTCTTTATCTAGTTAAAAAAATAGAATGTAATTAGAATACCACACAGAGCTTCTACATAAAGAAGAATTCGTATGCAACTTTAAATCTTTACCTTTTTGTCACTTACTTTGATGATGAGCTAGGAAGTATTAAAGTATGTCCTAATGAAAATAAAAAATAAATACAATACTCCAGAATACGGTAGAATATGACATATGTTTACATATGGAAAAATCCATGTTTCTTAGAAATTGGCAGTAAATTTTAAACTTTTGTTACTGAGCTGGGATTTCACTTTATATCACCAGAAGTCAGTGAAAGGAACCTTGCTTAACCTGGGCAAACCTATGTTGGTTTTATTATTATTATTATTTATATTATTATAATAATTTTATTATTTATTATTTAACTCCTGAATAATATTTCTTTCAATCAACACTATGCAATTAGCCCATTAAGTAGAAATAATTATAGTGGTTTTAGCTCTGACAGCATTTCATTTGTCCTCATGCACAAGAAGAATTAATCTAACATGTGAAATAGAAATCGCTCCTGTGCACTATTAATGAGCTCTATTTATCTGAAATGAAGAAGCAATGCCAGAATTACATAACATTGTGGACAGATTTCAAACTGAAATGAACTAGTTTCAAACTGAGATGAACTGGAACTGGAACAAAGAACGCAAGCAAAATTCTTAGTCACAAATAACACCAATACCTCCTATCAATCAGACTAAACCTTGAAAGACAAAGATACTGGAATGCTACAGAGCAAGTATTATAAATTTTTCATCTGCTGCACTGTTTTGGATATTTGGCTAATTAAATATAGCTGAGTCTTCATCTTATTTTACACTTGGATCTTAGTTTTACCTGTAGAATGCTTATGTCTATCATGCGGAAGCCTTTCGTTTCCTCAGTGGGCAAAAGAGTTGCCATGCAGTATACTGCAATATACAGACCTAAACTCCATCAACTGAAACATTACCTTTACAATGTTTCTCTTACCTGAACCCCGTCAGATGCAGGAATGTAACTTGCTCTTTTAAATGTGTCTGTAACATTTCTGAGAATTTCCACAGAAATTAGAAGGTCCCCAGCATAAAAATTTTTCCTCTGCGTTAAATCCAACAGTGTCTTGGTTACTTGGGACATGCCATCACCAGCCAACGTTCTCTGACCCTTGGCAAGATGCTCTTTAATCTGTACCAAATGAAAAAAACTATTATCAGAAATTACTTAACTGAAAAAAATGTGTGATAAATTCTAAACACAGACAAAATATTAAATATTAAAACTAGCAAAAAAAAAAAAAAAAGTCCTGTTAAAGATAAGACAAAATAATAGGTCTACAGTGATAGCAGTATTTTTTTTATCATATCATCATCGATTTTGTTTCTGAATAAATCTTGACTTTATGAATTCAAGCATCTGAATTTCTTGCATTTCACACATTTGCTACTTGGAACTCCATAGGCTCGATGGCGGCTTTAATTTGTTGTCATGATGCAGCAAGGAACTGCACCTCCTCAGAGGAACATCTGTACAACAGATGCTGTACAGCTGCCCCTCGTTTAACAACTAGGACCTCTGAAAGGAATAAATGCTAAGGCAGTACTTGCTATAATCCAATTTACTACAGGACAGTAGACCTTTCATCTCTGATAGCCAGCTTGGCTAGTCAGTGCATGAGAGGTGGTTCAGTTGGAAGCTGGTTATGGTGCTCTCTTCTGTAGCACTAGGACAGAGGTGTTAACTTGGAAGAATCCTGTTTGCTTTTTCCAAGAAATGCAAATTAAATTATGAATAGCTCCTGTGTATCTGCCAAAAGAGCATACTTTAGCAGTAGCTCTCCCAGCAGATGTGTTCAGGGCTAGTGATCCAAAACAAATATGATAGAAGTATCCTCCTGATAAGAATGCGAACTTGCGAATCTGTTTAATTCTCAAAGCTGACTCAGCATCCCAGGAAGATGCATAGAGTATCACAAAGGTAGGATAAGGCCAGACAAAGCTAAAAGAAAGAGCATATGGGTCAAATAACCTATTTTTAAATATACATAATAATTTATGCATAAAAGCACAAGTTCTTCTGAACTGAAAACTAAAAATATCATAGAACCATAAAATATCCTGAGTTTGAAGGATTTTAGATAGAAGAGAATTACCCAAGACAGAACTCTAAGCAGAGGTCTGAAAATATTATGGAACTGGCAACAAAAATGTCGTCACAGTCATTAAAAAGGTACCTTCAATTGCTTTTTAACTTGCCTTATATAGGCATATAGAGGGAAGAATTACTAATGTAGCATACAGTTGAACTAGATGAATTGGAAGTCTCTTCCAGCCTTGATTCTGTGATAATAGGGTGGTGACATGGAAGGAAGAGTGTAAAGATACTTTTTCCCACTTCCAGATCTCCTCAGACACTTTGTGTTGATATGCAAGCCTTCATTATATAAAATAATACATAAGGATACACTATATAATGAAAGTATTTAAAAGGGTTCCAAATAACTCTCATGAAAGCAATTTAAGAAAATGTAATCATCTTCTGACATACTAATTCTAAGCAGCATGGGTTTTTTTCATGCTGTTGGTTCATATTTTGGTTACATTCTCAACCAGTCCTCAGATAAACTAGATATATGTAAGACACCTGGGGCTGGGCAAAGGGACTGCTTCTGGCTTCCTCCATGGCCTTAAATCATCTTTAAGAGCAGCTGGGGATTGCTATGGACCAGAACTGCCTTGATAAAACCCTAGAAATACTTAAGACTTTGGAGAATACCTGCCTGCTGCATCATGGACAGGGACTGAATCTACTCTATACCATGGGTACAGAGGAACAAGCATAATAGTGCTATTAATATTTATTTAAAAAAAAACCAAAACAGTGAGAACTAAGACCATTGATTGATTTGTTTGGTAGGTTGCATTTTTAAAATAAATATTTCAGCAGAAATACCTCCCTTAGTCTTCAGAATACTGCAATGAATAATCAGGCAAGAAGCTTGCTTGCAGAAATAATTTTGTGCAGTTTCTTTTGTTTTTAGAAGGAGATTTTGGACATAATTGTGCAGGAAAGTAATAGTAAAGAAAAAGGTGCAAGAATGGATAGAAATTAATTTCTATTACTGATACTGTACACATAACATTATGAACTACTTCTTGGAAACAAGTAAAAGCAAACATGAACTTGATTTGTGCATTTTTGCTGAGAAAATTCTCTTGTGAAATGTTACCATTTGTCTCATCTACTCATACATTGTGTCTCAGTAGGAAGTGGAAAGAGCATCAGCCAGCACAGTAACACTAAAGAGTAGAACTTTTCCTGTAACATGATCATCCACCTGTTCCTCACACCAGTATATATTTCCAGATTTTGAGGCTTAACAATACTGAGTTGTTGGCAACCCCCAACATGAGTGTACCTTCAGTCAAGCCCAAAAGACATGCAACATAAAAGACCATCCATATAGCTGAACTCCCTAATCTAACGTGTGCCTCAGAATATACTGTAGGAAAGGCATCACACAACTTGAAGACAGGGTTTAAGAGAAAAAGAGCCGTGAAATTACTTTTAATATCAGTAATAACAGCAATTGATCAGTCCTCATAAAAATTCTGCCGTGCTGTTTTGCCTGTATAAACACTGGTAGGAAGGCTGTTGAACTGTCCAGCAAGTTATTTTGTAGGGCATTATTTTGCTTCCTTTTGCTTCATCTGTGTGATCACCTCCAATTTGTTTTTCGATGCTCCTGCAAGATTTTAAATTCACACTTTAAAGATGGCAGGGGCTAAGTTGTTGATGGTTTTGGGACATACAAAGTCCGCAGGAGTATGGCCTCAGCTGCTTTAGGAATGTAAATAATAAATTGAAATGATTCTACTTTTGACTGGGTTTTATTCTTTCAAACAAGTAAAGCTCTGTTTTTTTTGCAGATCTCTAACAACAGAAGTGGGAGCTGTAGTATGGCCTGTAGTGCTTTCAGGAAGAAATTTTGGTTGCTCTTTGGACACAATGATAAAAAAGGTCTAGCATGTGCCCACTATGTCACAGGACTAAGTTATTATACATGCTTCAAAAGTAGCTAGGGTTGTGATGCAGATGATTCAAAGTATCTCAGAATTTGCTGCTCTTAAAAACTACAGCTCAGTTTGGAACTCTTTTTTTTGTTAAATGACATACCCAGAAAGCTCAATTTCCAGCCCAAGGATCCTTTCTCCCTCATACACACCAGTCACACACAGCTCCAAGAGCACCTCTCTTTTCATCCTCTCAGTCTCCAACATGGAAGTTCCTTTCCCCAATCCTTAGCTACCTCTCCAGGCCCACACTGCCTCGAGTTAGACTAGCAGCATAACCTTAGAAACAGCAGAGAAAAACAGCACACCACATTGCACAGAAGGTTGCAATGTGTTTAGCTAAGAAAAGTGGTGAAAATTTAAGAGTTAATTAAGATAATTTTTTTAAGACCAGCAAGCAATGTGTGAAGAAAATTAACAGCCTCTTTATTGTCTGTTCATTATATAATGTTTCTTCTTATTGTAAAACAGCTTACAATTCCTAAACACAACTTTAAGATCACAAGCCATTCACACAGTTGATGTAAACTGGCACAATACCATTAAAGCCACTGAAGATGTTCAGATTAGTATAAATTGAAGGTAGTGAATTGTTGTGCAGCTATCACAATAATCTTTCTGCATGAGAATACAGAATATTTTCATCAGTAGTTAGTATAACATCTCATCATACTGCTTATTTTCTGTTCTACGGTCACTGTGACATTATGCACTGACCAAGAAAGCTATTTTGGTCACCACCCTAGGTCCTTGTAGTTCTCTGTGTGAAGGTCACTTTTTACTGGTCTTACAGGCAGGCTCATTAAAAATAAAGTTTATGAGCCGAGAGATAGTGAAATGAAGCAGCTGTTAAACTGACACTTCAGTTGTCAGCCCAGCTTCTATCTGCCTGCACTGTATGGCTGCATACTTGAAAAATTACTGAAATGTTTAACTGGACTTTGACTCAGGGTCCAACTGCCTTTGTCCCCTGATTTATCAGAAAGTATGATATAATAAAAATGCCTCTTTACAAAGTCAGATCTCCTAGGCCACCAGCATTGGAGTACAATTTATTACTGCATAGTAATTACTGTAAACTTAAGAGCTGGATGTGGTTTAAAAGGACAGAAAACAATGAACCCTTAAGAAACCTATAAAAGACTGAAAAGAATTATTAATTTGAAGAGTAACTACACCATCAACCATTTTTCATTATTTTTTAAGATGATGTTAGATTCATGGCTAAGTATTACTAATGATTTCATTAACACATTTTATGGTAGGGGGAACTGTAAGAAACTAAATTAGTAAGCCTTACATAGAAGGGAGGAAAGATAATTTGAAATAAAAATACACCGTGAAATTGCTCATAATCTGCAAACCACTTTACTTTCCAACTTCAAAACCCAAGACTAGTATTCTGTAAAATATAGTGCTCTTTAGACGTATAAATTGTCAGAATAGTCACACCACACCTGTAATGTGATGCCACTGTGAGAAAGTTGTTCATATTTGACAAAATCTTCATTACAGACTGTTTTTTTTTTCCTGATAATAAATAGACGGTCCTTTAACTGTTTTGGCACAGAACTTTATCTTCCCTCAATATAATAAATTATTTACAATTTAGTTGTCTATTTTAAGGCTGTTCCAGTGTTTGAGAATATAATTCATCTTTTAAGATAAACAGAGTAAGGTCTAAAGATAGGGCTACACATCTTCAGGTATGCATTCAAATATTTATAACCTAATGTCATGCAAGAGATGTTTTCTATATATTCAGTATTTTATGAAGGAAGTGCCTCAAGCAATACAAAGTAATTTTCCACTTTGTCATCAGTGAAATTAGTTAGCAGTCTCAGTTTCAATCATGGTAAAACACTATTAAATAAACATTTTGTGCAAAGAAGAAGGAAATCATATATTCCCTTTGTGTACAGCAGAAAAGGGAAAAAGTAATTTGTATACATTTTGTCAAGGAAGACTAAGGATATAAATTAAAGAAAACTTTACAACTGTAAAGGAAAGGATGTACAGTTTACCTGAACAGACTATGCAGACTTCCATACTGGAGGCCTTAATAACAGCCAAGAAAAATAAAAAGCTGGAATAACACAAGTATAGCTGATTCTGACAGGACACAAGTTTGGGCTAGATGATCTCATGCATTTCCTTTCAGTTCGGTAACACATCCTGGCAAATGTTCTGAAACCCCAACTAAAGCCTCCTACAATTTACCCCAAGCAGAAAAGTCAAAGTTTAAGGAGTCCTCTGAAATTGAACTTTAGCCTTCCTGCATTTATACAATCATGGTGTGCAATCTTCTGAACCAAGCTTTTGCAGAAACTGTGCTTCAATCTGTACTTCTGTGCACTCAGCTGAAACTACTACAACCCAATGCTTTAAAGGAACTTATCTGAAAAGTATATAAATGAAAAAAAAAAAAAAATAGGAGCACTTCATTATAATAAAACAGTTGTTCCACTGTCATATGCTTCCAAATATTTTTTAAGCAAAAAGTTCCTTAAAATAGGGATTTGGTTTTAGAGAAAAGAAGGTGGATTAATTACACAGAATCCTTTGCTGTTTTGTTAGACATTAATCTCAAGCAAACTGAATATCTGAACAGATGAAATTGTATGCACTCTTCCATGTGATCAGGATTTATAGAAAGAATCTTTGGAAAAAAAAAATCTAGTATGTGTGGAGGTCAAAAATGTTTTTAGAAGAATGTGAACAGCTCAGAGAAATGCTTCATTCTTTCTGTACTTTTTTCTCTGCTCTCTTTTACAAAAAGACTCCTTGTTGTTCAAGAGATTTATTTACCACTTTAGCCCATTACATAATTTCTTTTTTTAATCAACATCGTCATCAATATTGTCAATTCTAATCCTTGAGCTATAGCCACTAAATAGGTAACAGAGAGAAAGTAATTATACATTTCCAGTATTTTGATTTGTGCGTGGATCCAACAAAACATTTTAATGAATATTTTGAATATGTAGAATAACAAATGAATCTGATATTAGGAATGAATAATCATTGAACAGACCACTTCTTCTTTTCTTCTTAAATTTATTTTTGTGTTTGTTGACCAGGGCTTGTATTATTATTTTATTAAACACTGCTCTTAAATGTTTCAATTATCTGTAATTAAATCATGCTCAGGTTGGCATGTTGTGTTAGAGATCTTGTTGTTGTTATTGTTATTTCTGTTTTTCACCAGAGGGCATGTCTTCAAGATTTGTGTTATCTATGTATAATGCAACCTGACAAGAGCAAGAGTTGAGAGGAAAAAGAGAATGATGATTCTGAGAGGGTTGTTTTCATTTTATGACAGACATAACATTGCTTGGGGTAAAGTCTCCTGGTTCACCACACTGACTGAATGGCTGAGGCTACAGGTCACAAAGGGATGTACTACAAATGAGTTGTCTTTCATTTTTTAAGCTACATGGTCATCCTTGTAAGTATATGTCCCTAAACTACAAAGCTCTGATAAATGCTTCAACTGAGATGCTTATTTGATTTAAACCAATTTCTATACTCATTTCATTTTTCTTCTATACAGTCATTTCCATAACACTCACTTTTATTTGCAGGACAAATCGAGAAGTTTTTTTCAAGGAAATTAGCATTATTTGGGAGCCCTAATTTCTGTATGGGTCTGCTGCATAAAATGATAGGCAAGAGAAAAATCCTTTGACTCTCATCTCATATACTTAATAAACCATGGTGAGGGAATGCAGCAAATTAAGTATTGGACAAAGAGCAAGGGAATGATTGTAAGTGTAAGGTGCTGTGACCACTTCTTTGTCTCCAGCTGCGAAGCCAAACTCTTGCAGTCATTTTGCAGCTAGTGCCACATTCAGTTAGAGTGAAGGTTCCAGCAGTTCTGTTTGATTTTAAGGGAAAATTAGCTGAAATCTATTGAGCTCTTAAATAGCTTTCTATTGTTTTACCTCTGGCCATACCCTAGTGAAGTTCATCTGTGGCTGCAGTGTTGGTTGGCTGGTTGGGAATATCAGTGTGATCAGGGAACACTCAGCTGCTCACTACTTCAGAAGACACAGCAGCAGCAGCAGGGCAGCAGAAAACCCAGGAGTACATTTCATTTAACTCACACATATCTTCGGTAAATGCGTGTGTTCCAGACATAGAAAAATTATTATGGACCCTGAAATGATAGTGGGGACTTTGAATTTAACAAGTGGGATTGGCTGGATATTAAAAAACAGATATTCAAAAGCAGAGAGGAAGAAAAGGAACTCTGCAGGTTGAATTAAGTTGTGATGTACTTGTGCAGAAAAGCAGACAAATGTTTTCTCTTACTGTATAGCATCTCTAAGATTGAGGTGTATGTATATGTTGGTAAGATCATAGGATCATAGAATTATTTATTACTTAGAATTATTTAGGTTGGAAAGAACCTTTAATATCAGAGTTCAACTGTTATCTCAGCACTGCCAAATCCACCACATGTCCCCAAGTGCCACATCTATATGCCTGTTAAATACCTCCAGGATTTGGGGCTTGACAATCTTTTCCAGGAAAAACTTTTCCTAATATCTAGTCTAAAGCTTCCCTGGTGCAACTGCAGGTCATTTCCTCTTATCCTGTCACTTGTTTCCTGGGAGAAGATACCTCCTTTCAGGCAGTTGTAGAGTGCCCTCACCACCAAGTCAACAGTGATACCAGAGTCATTAGCTTTTTCTCCCTGAAGTTTTAATCTTCTCCTGTGTAGAATGGGAAAATGTTAGTGAGGCACCTGTCACAATCTCTTATCGGTTGCTCTCTGATCAGAGAAAGTTTGTCATTCTCCAGACAAGATAACGGAAATGACGTTACGGAGCTGCAGATTCTGTCCTTACAAGGGAATCAAGGAAAGGAAAGCAGATCATTTACTGACACCCCTGCCTATCTAAAGCTGTGAAGGAGAAGAGGAATAGCTGGCATATATCAATATAAGTGCAGGCTGAGGAAGAACAAAAATGTTTTTCTTGAGGCCTCTGCATTCAAATCTATAAAACTAAGCCTGGCTGCTTTGCTCTGCAGCTATATAAAAAGAAATGAAGCAATAAACTAGCAAAAAAAAGGAGCAGTAAATTTTTTAGGAGGAAGCATTTTACTCCCCAGAGTACAGCAGTCATTTCAGTGAGGAGTACATGGACAGGCTGATACGCTGCCCTTGTAATATAATTTGCAAAAACAAAATCATCTCTAATGAGCTGCAGCTGAGCAAATCATTATTCACCTCAAAGCTCTTTTTATCAAATTATATTTTAGCCAAGCACTTGCAAAACTGTGAATAACACTGCTGTGAAAAAGTTGAAACAAAATTATGGTACGAGCAGAAGCAGCAGAAATGAATTTTTATGGCTATATTATTAGTTTGGTATGTAAAGATTCACCTGCATAAGTTCCCATGCTCCTTTGTAAGTGCTAATATTTTGACATCAATGTGATAATTCTTATGTAGATTTTTCCTTCCTAACTCTCAGGAGTTAAGAGACATTTTAGTTTTCCAAGTTTCTGATAAAAAAGCAGCCCATTTTGCATGAATACATATTAGGTGTTGTATCACTAAAAGTGATATAACTGTGTCCAGGACCCCCAACATAAGAAGGGCACAGACCTGTTGGAGTGAGTGCAGATAAGGGCTATGGAGATGATCACAGAGATGGAGCACCACTCCAATGAGGGATGGCTCAGAGAGATGGGATTATTCAGCTGGGGAGAAGGCTCTAGAAAGATCTTACAGTAGCATTCCTGACCTTTTTACAAGAACATGGAGTGACAGGACAAGGGGGAACAGCTTCAAATTGAAAGAGGGTAGATTAAGATTAATATTAGGGAGAAATTCCTTACTGTGAATGTGGTGAGGCACTGGAACAAGTTGCCTGGAGAAGTTGTGGATTCCCTATCCCTGGAGGTGTTCAAGGCCAGATTAGGTGGAGCTTTGAGGGACCTATCTTCTGAAAAGTGCCCTGCCTATTTCAGGGAGAATGGAACTAGACATTTTTTAAGAATCTTATTTTTACCACAGCAACTAAATATAGAATATTTATCAACTAAATACAGAATTTCATCATTCAGGCTAGAAAACTGTGCTACACAGGTTTATAAAATGGCCAGTATTAGAAGAGATTTTCTGGTACCATTGGAGATGTCTTTTAGGAACAAAGTTTCTTGATAAGAGGCTTTAGTCTTCATCATTATTTATGAGTGTAGTTCAAATCTCTTCCAAACTAGAGGATCCAAAAGTCATGTAGAGGAAAACTCACATTAGGCAAAAGAGCTATAAAGGGCTATTTCAGTGTGTGATAAGAAAATAACACATTACTAATACTTTTTTAAGCAAATCCCTTAGAAAGTCATCTTCTTCTTTTTTTTTTTTTTTTTTTTTTTATATTTTTTTAATTCAGTAAATCCTATTGCTTAGTATGAATACATAACAGAGTAGAAAACAGAAATAACCTATGTATTCAAGTACTTCTTCATTTTTCACAAAATCAATTTCTAATGCTTCATGGTAAGATTTTATGTATTAATGGTTTTCATTTAAAATGTTCAGAAAAGCTTCAACATTCAATTCCTAAAAAGCTCATAAAATGTGAAATCTCATTGCTCTTCCACACCTAACTATTTGAATCTCATTTAAATTTTTTTTCATTAGCCCCCATTGAAGTCTTTTCTTTTTGGTTTTTGGATTTTGGACAGTTAGGGATAAGGTGAGTGGTTTCTTGTTTCTGCTTGTTTACTTTACTTTAGTTTTGTTTATTTTGCTGTCTTTTTTCTAATTTAGGTGGCTATTATCCATAGAATGGATTAAGAATAGATGAAGAATTCTTTTTCTATGCTTCTTGGAAGCATGATAATGTAGAATATTCCTAATTCTGAGATCTTGTTTCTTAGTTCTTATTGCTGGCACCATAACAAATTCGATAGGCTTCAAGAGCATATTAAAGCAAAATGTACTCTTTTTTGAGGCGTATCAGTCTTTTTTTTTTTTTTTTTTTCCCTTGGGTACCATCTGAAGTAGGCCTGGGGGGTCGTAATCACTGATTCTATTCTTGGTCCTGTAGTCACTCATAATCACAGTACAAATAAATTTCTGAGTCTTAGGAAATATTTTACCCTGTTTATCCAAATAAAGTAAAAAAACCTTGAATCACACCTCAGAAGACACTAGCCCAGACTAGCCAAGTATTGGGTAAGGTAGACAATTCTATGTAAGATAAGTAGGCACATAATTTTCTGCTTCCACATCAAAAGAAGATAATGAGCAATGAGGAACATCATAATATTATACAGACAAAGTTTGGGTGATTAGATCATCATCTATTCTGCCTTTCTACACATAACAGTCCATTAAGCTAGCAACAGATACGCTTTAAAGAGATTAAAATATGTTAGACTGAAGCAGTTAAGTTTTCAGAAAAAGAAACTATTTGCCAAGGGTAGAAAGAGAGAAGAGGCTTCAGCAAGGTCCATAACTTCAGCCATAGCAGTAACTGATTTGATAAAATGGTCTGAAAACCCAAATTATGTCTATCCTACAGAGGGGAAAAATCCTCCAAATTCTGAGAATTTAATATGGAATTAAAGAAAGGAAGGAAATTCCTCTCCTCACTACTAATAAAACTGGTGATCAGTATGTGACTAAGAACTTTCCAGATGGAACTGAAGAAAGGATATCCTCTGCCACTAGAGTTTATAAACCTTATGACTTTACTTCATCTTCATCTACAATAAAAAAAGACACTTGGAAGAATGTCTTCTTGTAATGTCCTCTTTCTCAAGAAATGACTGGTAACAGACTAAGGACACCATGCTTGACTAAGAACATTTTCCTAATGCTAAGCTGCAGACACTACCAACACATTAGGACAATGCAAGAAAACCAGAACAAAATCAGGTATATGATCTGTGATGTTTCCTTTTCTGCTCATCAAGTTATTCCTTCATCCTCTAGGCTGTGATTCGAGGAGTCAAAATATACCTATTTTTCACTCTGAATTTTCCACTTACAGTGCTTTAGGAAGAATAATCCTAATTAGGTTCTTTAAACATTATTATTAGAGCTAAGCAAGTAATTCCCTAAAGGTTTTTTTTTCATGGATTTGGGCATTTTTGTCCCTTAATATGTTCAGTGAATAATTTTTTTCATTAGTCAACCAGCTCTATTAAGCTGGTCAAACAGTATTTGTTGAATTCATTTGATGATTGATTTGTACCAAACGTAGGATAAATTGTTCATGACTAACTGGTTCTGTTATTCAAAGAGATCTAATTATCATCCCTGGCTTTAAAAGGAACCTCTACTTCATAGTGCACATGGTAAAATAAACTCACAGAAGTACAGGCTGTACATTTGTAGCACAGCTGACATGCATAATTCTCTTAACTGCTTTTGCTGAAACTCCTATCGTGTAGGACACGGTGCCCTTGTAAGATGTAAACCGAGTGTGCCAATCTCCCCAAGTCAAACCTTCCCCCTCTTCTATTTCATCATGTTCAAGTGCATAGTCTCTTTAGAGGCCCTGTGGTTACATTTTTACTATGCCAGGGATTTTCTGAGTCGTTCCATGGAGACGTAGGAACATTAAGAAGGAAGAGTGGCTAGGCTCTAATTCAGAAGACTTGAGATAAATTTCCTGCTTAAGTGATCTCAGTTCTCCATCAACAAAAAATGGAGATGTAGAATAGACTTGTCTCAAAAATATATTGAGGAGATACATTAATTTAAGATTGGGAATTATTCTGAGACTGTTGCAATAGAATATTAAGCATAATATTGATATATGTATCAAAAAGTGGACCACGAGTCCAGACAATGTAACTCAACCCTGTTTTCCTGTGATGTGCCATAACCTCCATCTGAAGCACTAGGGCATGAAGTAGAGGCAGTAAGTCTGCCTGGCACATTCTGTATGTGATCGGCAAAAGCCACGTTATTCATGGTGATGGTGATTATGAGCAAAGTATATTATTTTTAGCATTATGGGTGTATTTTTAGCTTTAATGATTATTCATCTTTACAAATAAACTTTCAAATGGATTTTAAGATTAAAATACGGTGCCATTCTAGCATGATTTACTGAGATACCATGTTGGTCTCAGAACAAGTCTTGAGCGAAGCTGAAGAACACACAGTACTAGCTGGGTTTCAGCTTCTTTAGTACTGCTTATTAAGGGTCGGAATTTGTCCCATGTCAATTCCAGTTGTGTAATAGAGAAAACTGTAAAAATACAAGAAGCTTTGTGCATGAGGCAGCGAACCTACAGTACTTACATACAGTAAGGAAATAGTCTTTGGAGGTCAATCACCTGTGGTTATGTGGTAAAATTCTACACCATATATAGTGAAGAATTGTGGTTTCCTCACATTAAACTCTCTATCCCTCCTCTGTTCCAGAAAATCATGCTTTTATCACCTGCTGACAATGGCCTCTCTGCCATGCTATCCTCTAAAGGAAGGCAAGGATTGTTTGGAAGAGTGCTTGTTGGTATGGTTCTGAAATGGTCAGAGAGCATGCTAACACATACACAGTTAAACAGGGCAGATGACTACAAGGACAGCTTTTAAGCTTAAGTTTATTTAGTAGTGTAACTATAAGTTTCCAGTTCAGCACCTGTGTAGCCAGGTAAGGAGGGTCTATGGCCAAGGAAATCTTCTCAGGCCCCCATCATACATTTCTTTTCTTTAGATAAGATTTTATCAGGTACAGCATCATGTGAATTCTACTATGTGATTTCCGCTTCTAGATCATATGCAGTTGTTTGGAGGGCAAAAAGACAGGTACTTGTCTGTATTCTCTGCTTTAATGCATTAAATATTGTATTTATGTATAGCAACGGTTTTATATCAACTTCAGGAACATAATTTTTTTGAAGACTGCATCTAATTTTCTTTTATATATTTCAGACAATAAATGAAAAGGATTCAGCTCAGATTTTACGGGAATATTCAGGGAACTGAGTGATACCTCCCTCTATTCCTGGTCTGAGTTGGTAAAAGAACTTTATTGGTAAGTTAAGCACACTGAGACAACTCATAAATGCTTTCATAAGCACACATATTTATTATAGCAACACCGTCTGTCAGCAGCTTCCTTCTAAAGCCCTATTTTCAGGGATTTATGGAACTGACATATGTATCGTGGGGGGACAAGCCTACATTTGCAGGGCAATGACCTTATAGGTCTTTACCTCTATTTTCTCTGATTCTTTAAATATGTTGTGTTGTTCACTTTGAGAAGCAGAAAGATGTAAGACAGACCAATTTTCTTTGTGAACAGCTCCCACGTGTAAAAGAAGTCCACTTTTCTTTTTTTAATTTGTATGCAGTTGAGCTAGACTTAAATTTTGTGCAGCAAAAAGGTGTGTTTAGGTGCATGGGTAATTTTAAAAAAGCATTACCTATTTTTAAATGTTCTTCGGCAGAAAGAATATCTCACAGTGTAATCTACTCATAATTAATACTTAAAAAAGGAAATATAGAAAATAAAAAAGGATAAATCTGCTCTAGGTTACAAATGTCTTCTTTTGTTCAACAAGTCAGACTTGCGGCTCTTGAAAAATTACCAGTGCCTACCAAAGCCAGGTAATTCAAAACACTGCATAGCATGAAACAGCATTTTGAGCAGTTTGAGCTGCAAACTAGCATAGACATAACAAATGAAATTTTTTCAACAAAATAAAATACAAGAATTATTAAATGCAAAAATATTACAGCAAACTTAAATGTGTTTTTGAGCATGAACACCAAGGGGAGAGATGAACATATAGGCAGCTGTGTAAAATAGAAGCTTCTGTGTAGTGGGGGAAATTCCTTTGACAATCTATTCTGTCCTATTTTAAAAAAAAATTCTTGGTTTGGCCTACCCCGAAACTGAATCCCAGGCCTCAAATAAATTGTGTGTAATGAAACAGAAATGCAGCTCAAAGGAATTAATAAAATTCTCCTCTAAATAGCAATCCAGATTTGAGGTTGGCAGCCAGGCTACTGCCACCAATGAATTTTAAACGTTACAGAAGTGTTGCACTTGGTTGAGGAGCTGGGAAGTTATGAAGCACAGAGCTGTATTAGTGTGCCTCTGCTGAATGATAAACAGAGCAGTGGCCTTTGGAAAAGGATGCAGAATAGTAAGAATGTCAGTAGAATATATCATGAAGGGAAAATCCATTGTCCATGAGAATCTTCAAAGGCTCATTTCCCACTATAGCATTAACCTGTCTGAATGCTTCAGCTAGGGACATAGCGGGTAACTAATATACCTAACATAAACCATGGTAACATACTTATAAAGTGATATACATAATGTATTACATCTATCCATATAAATATGTTCAGGCCGTACATAATTGTATAATGCCTATGCTTTACAAAGAAGCAAAAGTTTTTGTTAGGCTTTTTGAAAAAAATCACACATAATACTTTCTCATCTAAAGTTACTTTATCTTTTCCAAGATGTAGCAATAGATTTACCCTATAATCATTTCCTATTGTTACATTTGAAGGTGAAGTTCTAAATTTGATAGCAAAAAGAAATATTCCTGGCTTCCTACTCTGCAATTAAAGAATTCATACTACTACAAAATTCTCATCCAGCTGCTTTTCCAGTAAATCTCATTTATTCACATTTCATTTTCTAATAAACTAAAATATATCTTTCCTCTGACTCCGATAAAAATTTCTAACAGTGGACATGAAAGAAGGGAATCTGATTCATTTTTCCACCTCTATGGTATGACAAGGCTTATTTCGCAAACACCAGCATTATACAAGATCAAAATAATATCCATTAACATAAATTATTCTTTCTCAGATCTGTTTTCCTCTTGGTATTGCTTAACAGAAACCTAAGAGTAAATAAGTAAGTTTCTTTTTACACCAATGATAAGCAATGAATAAACAGAGCAAGTACTAAAGCTGACTTTGCACCTACTGAATGCTGCAAGTGTCTGTACTCGTTTGATATGCATCTAGCAAAGCTTGGATGTTCCCAAAAGGCCACTCCATGAACACTGAGAGAGCAGCGTCTGCTAGTGGTGCCTGTAAGACACAAAGAAGACAAAAAATATTTATATAAGTGAGAGCAACTGGAAAGAATAAACCTTATTTAATCTATATTCCATGCTACTTTAAAGGCACACACAGAAACAATTTCCTATGTAAAGAGTAGTGTAAGATGCTGAAACATATTTCAACATTTACTTGATTGCTTTTTAGCAGTGTTTTCTTAATTAAAAAGATGTTTATATTTTCCCTCATTTTCATCTCTCTACTTGATAGATCCAGTCAAATTGGTTTCTTGTCAGCTTTTTCTCTGTGGCTATAATGCTCGTAAGTATGTGTGTATATATATATATATATATATATATATATATATACAGATGTATGTACATACACCACAGATCCATGCAGATATGTAAGCTGCAAGAGACAGCATATGTACATGTGTATATTTGCATGCTTATACATAAGTAAATATGTGAGGTTTATATAGATATATTTACATACATGCATATTTATATGAGTCTAACAATAATTTATCTAGGACACAAAGCAAAATATTTCTCCTCTTTCTTCTCATGATAAGATTTCAAAGTAGTACTGTACCTGTGGCATTGAGAGGACATCGATTGAATGCCATGTCCCCAGCTGGGGTCCTTTTCCACACCATTGACATCAAATAGTCTTCGGGACATATTTCATAAGGCGCTGTCATTTATAAATGAGAATTTAAATAGAAACATTAACATATTTTATAACAAAAATATAAGTGTTCGATTTAATCCTACTTTTTCCTGAGGCATGTGTAGTAACATAACTTGGGTTAATTTTAAGTTTGAAGTACAAAAATGAGAAGCTTGAAATTTTGCATATCTGTTTTTGTGATGGTATTTGTTTCATATAACCTGTGGCTTTATTCTTCCTGGCAAGCAAGAACTTTTTAGATTGTAGTTACAATGTTAATAGGTTTGAATCATTCCTTGCTGCTCTATTTTGATCAATAACACTAAAAACTATCAGAAGATGATGCGACAAACTGTGATAAGTTATAATGCTAATCTTAAACTAAAATTTGTAAAGATTTTTCTAAAATTGAATCTTTATGTGAAAGAATCAGTTCTGAAAAGACAGTTTAAACATTAAATATGCTAAAGGTGCTAAATGAGAGCTGTATATTCCGAAGGTTATTATAAAACCAAGTTATTTCTTTGAAATGTGTTTCAGTACAAGTTTGTAATTAAGAAAGTATAGTCAATAATGTGGGAGTGAGTGTCTATAAAGCAAAATAACCTTTTACTCGTTATTGCAATACCATTTAAAGGGAGAAATATTGTCACAATTTTGTAGTAACAGAATTGTATGGGGAAAAATAAACTTCAGCAAATGCTTCATGTTTTATTTTCATATGGTCACAACTACAGATTCCTTTTGCTCTTTGTATGTTAGTGCAGATTCCAGTTTATGATTTTTGAGTAAATTAAATTAGCACAGAAAACATCTGGCTAAAGTCATCTCACAAGTCACATCACTGACATGTTAGTTACGGAAAACTAATTCATTCCAAGTTCAGCAGAGAAAATCAGGAATTGTTAATTATTATATGTATTTCTAGAAAAAAAATGTATCCCTGCTTTATTACAGAAAAGTGGTTGCAAAACAAGAAAAGAAGAAAAGAGAAAGGAAACTCATTCTAGCAGATGGTGTGATAAGGCAGAAAGCAATTCAATGATTCACTCATGGTTGCATGGGAAATCTCTAGCAGAGGCAGGAACAGACTACAGATTTTGCCCATCCCATTATCTAACCCATAAAATCGTTCATCTTCCCTGTTTTGTACTTCTGCTGACGGAAGTGTGAGCAAAGGAACTGAGTAGACTTTTGCACAAAGCTGTACCCTCTCTTAGCAGAGGACAAAGAATACCTAGCAGATGGCTCAGTAATACTAATATGAATCACAGTTGGGCAGAAAAATTGCTTGCTAAATTTGCCTCACCACCAGCATTCCTGAATCATAAATCAAGACAGTTGGTGCTGCTAAAAAAGCAAGAGATCCATTAATGGCAAAGCCCAGAGAAAGTCAGTCATATTCATAATCTAGAACACTAGCCCGGCTTCAGATATGTCCACAGAGTGAATGCATCAGGACAGTGTTACCCTGGGAAAAACCAGATTTTGATAAACATAAGCCATCTGGTGACTTAAGCAAAAACAATTACCATTCTATTATGACCTTATAAACAGAAGAAATTTTCTGTTTTGAGGAGCATAAATTAACGTAACAAGGAGGTAATATTATAAATTAGATAAATTTGCTAAAGCTTAGAGCTTTCTGAGAACTATATTTGTTATGCAGCTGTGGCCATTTCAAATGTGTTGTGTTCATTATTCACCACTCTTCTTTCCTCTATATACTGAATGTTAAATGTGAGGGTTTTTTTGCTGGAAAAAAATACATACATGCATCCATATGCAGACTTTCTCTTTTACATTAGCAAGACACAGGTATTATCAGAGATTTCACATCTATTTGGAAGGGTATTAGCGTGCTTTTGAATAAAGATTATATTGAAACTTTAACCTAGTGCCAGAGATAAACAGTGCTCTTGTGTGCTGTTTTCAAAGTAAAAGGCACTCCCAAGACCTAGAGTTATCAGCAAAGAGGTGCAAGAGTAGCTGGAACTTGGAAGAAGTTTTGCTTAGCCCAAGCAAAAATCTTTTCCTGGTCTCTGGCTGACTCTTGGCCTTTTAATGCCTCATACAAGGATCAAGGAATGCTGCGGATAAAAACAAACTCCTTCTTCCCAAAGTTAAAACCTATCTGGCAGAGCTTACTCATCAGGCATCCACCCACATCAAAGTTATCTGTGAGGCTGCCTCCATGTCACTCCTGGAGGCATTGCAGTCACACTGGTGTGGTACCTCATCTGAGTTTTAAAGACTTGCTGATCCTGCTGGCTCTTCTCAGGACCAGTTCAAGTATTTCTGTAACTATGGCACAATTAATTCATAACACACCTACAGATAAATGAGTTTTCTGTAAAAAATCATAGATAACTATTAGAATTTAGAAGCAAATACTGAGGTGAAATTTGCTATCATTGGTAACTAAAAGGCAGGCCTCTTTCACTCACGACGTGAATCAGCAGCACCTTCCCACACAGAGCATGCATTCAAATGTATCACGTTACACCCCTATAATAGGCCTGAATTCATCCCACCTAAGCACAAATATTCAACAAAGTCAATGGTCTAGAAGCACAGTCTTTTTCTGACATTACTGGAGAGGAGACGTGCATCGCCCAGAGGCAATCGGACCACCTGGGACCTGTGGAAGCTCAGTACAACACACAAAGCAAGAGACCCACATGCTTCAGAGTTACCATCTACACAGGCAGATAACAAATATGGGAAAGGGTAACGAGAGAGTGAGGCAAGTTAGCCTACAGCACACAGGAGCTCACATGATGGTAGAACAACAGCTCCTCTCTTGAATCCTAATTCAATACCCCAGGCAAAATTAGCATAAACATAGGCAATAGGAAAAAAGCTTTTGGATGTCTTTATAGCATAGTGTTGCAGAGATAAAAAAACCCTCAAACAACAACAAACACAAAGGGTTAATTTTATTATTTAGCTAAATATCACTGAATTATTTAAATCTTCTCCCTTCTCTTATTCTATCTTGTCTATCTAATACTGCTGTGAGAAAAACCTTCCACCATCAGTGGGAAAAGATTAACTAGTCTTCGGCTGCTCTGCACTCTTGTGCACAAGCAGTTGTGCACTCTTGTCTTTCTGTTAACTAATAAGATAGTCTAGCATTGTTTTCAGTTATACTTTGGTCTAAAGGGCTCCTATATATACTACTGAGACCATCCTTATAAGAAAAATGCTGAGAATCTTTTTTGAGTAAAATCCAGGTCAAGCACTAATATTTGAAATGTACAGACTTAATACAGATTTAACTATAAGGGAATTAGGTACTTCTGGAAACCAATACTGTAGTGTTGAAATGTGACATATTCTTAAAGCTGTCATAAGAATATAGTCCTGTTTTTATGACAATATATTTACAGAAGTCTTCTATAATGTATACTGCTGCACTTTGGTTTTGATTCTCCCATCTCTTCATTTTTACTGACACATTTGGTAGACATTGCCTTATTTCTCTTACACATTCTTCTACAAGTTTCTGATCATCTTGCCCTGTAATTTCTTCTCAGGTGCAATTGCTTTTGTTATCTAGCTGTCTCCATATTCTAATTAGACAGCCATAGTATTTATTGATCTTGCGTAAGTTTTCTGCCGTGACTACTGAGTGACTAGCCACTTAACAAATATAGAATCATTTTTTTACTTTTTCTGATTTGTTTCCAATTTTCTGAAGTTATCCTACACAGAAAAATATTTTGAGTGCAGAGTACTGCTGACCTACTAGGAGTGAAATTTAACTTTACACATTTGGGATGCAGCAAAGCCACAATAATTGAACCCAAAGTATCTTCAGATCTTTGTTTTTTTCATTCCCAGATTATTACACAATGGAAAGAAAAAAACAACAGTTTTAAAATTCATAGCTGTGAATAAAAACAGATCACAAAGAAAGACAAGATACTCAAAATTTGTTCAGAAACCAAGCCTTTTGACAAACCATCTCTCAAATAGTTGTTGCTTATACATAAAACCTTACAAAGGGAAGGCCTTGTAAAATCATGGCTCTGGCCCACTACTTTGGCTAAGCAGAAAAGGACTATGGACTCAAGTGACTCGTCTGAATTAGAGGCAGAAAAACAAGTTATGTAACCATCATGTATGGGGCTGGTTGAATTATATTTGTTATGATTTAAAACTATGTAGGTGATAACTGGCTAATTGCTTAAAAAGGCTGGGGTTTTGGAATAAAGCAGCTCTCCTTTGCACCTGCCTGGGGACTCTGCGTCACTTTGGGCCCTCATCTCACAGACAGTACTTCTGAGCCTGCCTCTCTAAATGCTGCTGAATGTAATTCAGTCCATGCCCCAGTCACTTGAAGAGAATCATGGAGAAACTATGAAGAAAATTTTGTATAATGTTCAAATAATGCAGAACTCAAACTACAGAATATCCAGACGAGATTTTCGGTTATCAACTATACAGCTCTATTTGCAAAGCATCTTATTAACATCAGTCTCCATAGTAGAAAAAGGCTTTATTAGCCTTTTGCTTACATGGTTTTAAGCAGCTGTAATTTAACTTTTGTAAGTCTATAGACCTCTGGGTGATACAAGCAGGTGCAGCTTCATACCGTTCACAAAAATATTACATGGTTCTACACACCTGTGGATCTTCTTTTATGCAAAGCAATGCTGATACAAGAAAAAGTATCGGCATTTTAGTTTCTTGTATCTTGCAGTGGCTTACATAGAACAAGAAACGAGTGAGACAAAAATAGCTTTTCTGAGCTATTTTAGGGCTAGGAAAAAAAGCATACAAATAATGAAATTTGCTTATACTTTGAACAACTCTGTATAGTACTTTCCAATTTTACTTCTTGTTTAGAATGTAAATCTATAAATAATTTTATAGGATTTTGGTAAATTATCCACACTCTCTATATTGAAATCTGAGACTCTCCAGTAAATGTCAGTCTACAGGCAAATAAATCTGCAATTCATGTCTAATAGACTGCACAAACATAGCCTGTTAAAAGGTGCTTTAAGTTATAGCTTCTATAAGCACACTAAGTCTAATCTGGAATTAATCAAGTAAATAAATAAATTCACCAAACGGCAAATAAAGCTCAGTGTGCATTTCACCTGTAAATACATCTGTAAAATATTTTATTAACAGCAGGTGGCAACATTTGAAAATTGGACTGCAGCAATTTAAAAAAAAAATAAAATATATAATTTGTATATTAAAATATACGAATGAAAGTTATTCCAAGAATGGTTTTATAAGCAGCATCTAGTTCATCTGACTGCTTATTGAGAAGATTCATATCAATCTTCTATTAGTGTTGTGCTTTTATAGTGGAAGTCTGCATTATCTATGGAAATTAGTGTGCTTAGGAATCCAATGCAAATACTATTTTGTACAGCTTTTCAAATAATGAAATTTTTATTAAAATTAAAGAGTTCATTTGAAAAGCAAGTTAAAGTCAGTTAACTTCTACAGTACAGTGTTACAACTTTCCAACAACAGTCTTTTTGTTGTTCTTCGAAAGCAATGAGATTAATCTTTCTACTGTACTGCCAATACCTTGAAAACTGTTCTTTGATGGCTGTCAAGGGATAAAACTGCTGCCTATAAAAAAATATGGGCTTTATAACATAAAATTCACATCTGATAAACTTCTCATTTCCTGATCCAAAGCATCCCTGCCATTTAAGTCCTTCTCTGACTACCAGAGAACACAGCCAGCAAAATGTCCAGAAATCAGATTGCTAGATAGATTTTTTTTCTAGTTCCTGGCATGCAGTTCAGATCACATAATTTCCCAAGTGGATGGCTAAAACATCCTACCCTACTAACAGCTTATATTTTATCTTTCACCTATCCAACAATGCATTCTTTTACTTTAGGACAATGTGTGCTTATGATAAATACTATCTGATTCACCAGATATTCTTCTTTATTAATCATTTTTGAAGAAGCTCAAAAGCAAATTTTTATTACCTTTCAGTGGGAAAGACTTAAATCTGTTGGGAGGGCAAAGTAAAAAATGATATGAAGTGTTATATTAAAAAGGTGATATTTAAGCATTATATACTTGATAATAGAAAGATGTGGCTTTTTTAAAAATTACTTTCCTTTTTATAAAACGTTGCTCACATATTTATTCATTCATTCATTCTGTACACAATGGTTAGGCTCACCTTATTTTTACTGCACTGGAATTTACCCCAAATGTGTTTGAGATGTCACTTGTACACCGGATAAAAGGAACTCCAAATTATAAACCCAGCACTGATATTCTCAGATACAGTGCATTCAGAGAGATTTTCTGTTGCAAATTGTTCATGCTCCAAATACTATAGGCATTCCTAGGCAATCAAATTTTTTTTATGATAACTCTTATTACTATGGTATTTTTCTTTATTCAAAATATGATACATTGCTCATATGTCTAATAAGGCTAATTTGCATCTAGCTGCATAAACAGAAGTTTACTGAGAAAAGCAGCAGGGACTTGTCTAAAGCAAGGTCAGATATGGCTCTTTATGGCTCTTACTCTACAGACATTGATCTCAAGTTTCCCAAAGATGCACATTAAAGTAAGCCATATTGTAGTGTAAATAACAACAGCAATTTTGTTTTCATCTCACCAGGACACCTCTGTTCACTGCACCGTCTAACTTCCTCTCCAGTTCCTTCACACTGCTGCCCAGTCACAGCAGCACCTTGACAGATCCTTATCCGCCTCTCCCAGCCACCATCACAGGATTTGGAACAGCCACTCCAGTGGCCCCACTGGTTCCACTGGCCATTTGCTGTTTGGAAAAATATGATTACAGTGGTGACATGATGACGGTCATAATAGAGAATTACTGTTTTTTTAAAAATGTATTTGTGTAGTGTTATTGTACAGTAACAATATACATTTACAATATGCCTAAATGCCCTTAAAAGAAACTAAGTAAAAACACTTTTGCAAGTGATATTTTAAGAACATGAGTTTTACATGCTCTGACACAGCAACTGAGGCTTAAAGGTAAGCCCATATAGAATCCACATACCCTGGAAGGCTGCCTTCGTACTGTCACGGGATCATGAAGTAGTCTCAGCACGAAAGGGAATCAGTTCATATACATTTACTTCCTAGGTTCATGAAAAACTTAAGTTCTTTAGGCTTCAAAAATATCTGCTTAAAACTGCTGAATGTCCTTCAAACAGCAATAAAACCAAAAAGCTGATGCAGAGCCTTCATGCAACCTTTGAGGGTACATTCTTCAGTTTTTCCCACCACCGAGTAAGTAAGAACGAGGCCCAGGACTCACAGAATCACGGGACTGTTAGGGTTGGAAGGGACCTCTGGAGATCATCCAATCCAACCCCCCTGGCAAGGCAGGGTCAGGAACACCTCCAGGTGGGTTTTGAATGTCTCCAGAGAGGGAGACTCCACAGCCTCCTGGGCAGCCTGTTCTTTGCACTGCCACCCTCAACGGAAAGAAGTGCTTATTTGCGTTGACAGAAACTTCTTGTGTTGTAGTTAATCCTTCAGTTTCAGCGGCACGGTGGGTGCAGCCGCTCGCCGCCCGCCGAGGCCCGCCCGCCCCGCGCGGCCCGCCCGGCCCGGCTCGGCGCTACTCACCGGTGCACTCGGGGTTGTAGCACTCCCGGCTCTCGGCCCAGGGCCCCCGGCACTCGGAGCCGCCGTGGGCCGCCGCCGTGCACTGCCTGCTTCGCTGCTGGGTGCCATTGGAGCACGTCACCGAGCACTGGCTCCACGAGCTCCACTCCTGCCACTGTCCGTCCACTGCCGCGGCCGCCACAAAAGAGATGGACACAGCAGAGTTACCGCCGGGCCCAGGCCGGGGGCTCAGCCCCTCGGGCCGCGCCCAGCCTGGCTTCTTACGGCAATCAAAAACAGAAACCAACGCCATGAGCTGCTTTAAACTAATCTCCTCGAATTCTACACTGATATAAAAAAGGATAAATAATGATTTTGTTGCATACAGTTTGAAGGGTCTTATTAGAACACAAGGCTTTATAAAAAAGACTGGCCTTTTTATCAAAAGTGAGGGCTGTTCTTGTATCATGTAAATAAACCCTGAGTCCTCTGAAGTGACTTATAAGCGCTGCAGTGATAGTTCAGATAGTTCGGATTATAAAGTTTGTGGTCCTGACAGTGAAACTAGATGTCTTTGGTTAAACAGGAAAAGGAAAACGGGAGTTACCGCTTTGCCTCACATACAGTCTCTCTTCTCTGTATTCATAATGCTGAACATATTTTTATCATTCATTCTCCCTGTAAGGAAAATGATCCCAGTTCTTCAACATTCTTTTGGGATAAAATGTAGCAGGACAGAAACCACCTGCCTTCCTTCCTTATCAGATCTGCTGTTGTGTTTGCATATTGCATAATCATCTTTCTGAATTTGTCACGTTAAATGTCTAAACAATACGGAAATGGTGGAAATGGCGCTGCATTTAGTAATTTGTATTAGCCCATGCACTTGAGTTTGAATGAATATTGTCCTGAGTAAAGGTTAATGACTGTTAAAAATAATTTTGTATATCAGAAAGCTTCTTGAGGTAAATGAAAATATTAAAAACCAAGATAATGAAAAACATAAAGCAATTATGCTTCAATACAAGTTAAAAATTATATAGTCCATAATAACAGGACTAGACAGTGTGTTTAAAAACAGCAAGCATTATGAAATGTGTTATGACTAATAGTGCTAACTCAGGATCCTGCATTCATAGAGATTGTGGCAATCATCAGTTCTTCATTGCCCCTGCAGTTAAATATAATCTCAAAATGTAGGTTCTAATATAATTTTGATTAATATTCGCTCCTGAAAACCTGGTTCTATGACTACTAGTGCTATAAAAGCACCACCACTCTAGACAAGGAATTTCACTTGGTGCACTTGCCAAACCTGCTTTCAGGTTTCTTCTAAAGGGGAGTTGGAATAGCAGTTCCCTAAGCTGATGGTGTTAATATCTAAAATAGAAAGCAGAATCTGAAGTTAGTGATTAAACATACTGTTCTGTACGGATGCATCACCTTTCAGTGCATAATGGAGGTAAACTATTTTGCTAATGTCAGACATTAACAAGGAAACATTTGAAAGATACTATCCATATGCCAGGCCCAGGATCTCAGCACCAGTGAATTAAAGGAAGAGATTTTCCGAGGCTTTTCCCTAAAGTTCTGTATTAAATATTCTATGTAATGCGTGGTTGTGAACCACTTCTCAATGCAGATGCCTCTGAAGCTATGAAGCTGCACCCTGATAATTTATTCAAAAGAAAATGGAAATCTTTCCAAACATGGATGCTAGTTTCATTCATTAATCATTAAAGGTTTATGTGAAGAAGAAAACATTATGGAAATTACATTTCAATACACCCTCTTCAGTTCTATTTGTTGCTATATAGTATTATTTAGAGTAGGAAAGATCAAATCAATTATTATACTGTCTTTGGAGAAAACTCATTCTGTAGCTTCTCATATATTTCATACATCTCTCTTATTTATCTTTAGGAGAAAAGAGCATGTGAGTTTTCTATTTCAGAAATACCCTTAAAAATAGAGAATTCAACATGAAGATTCCCTTAATAAATTGAAATTGCAAATTGAAGCAAATCTTAATACTAAGCAAAGTGTTACTTTCAAATGTAACAATGTAGAAATGCCTCTAAATAGTCATTTAGGCACAAATGATGGTTCCAAATCCAGAGTTTTCAGATAATTGTTTATTTTGACAGGTTAGGTGTGATATCTTTTGTGTTTCTTCACAATACTGAAGCAAATTGGATGTATTATATGTATATGCATTTTGAAAAAGTTGGTCTAAATTAATCACGATCTAAAGACAAAAAGTAAAAATCTATTTTGAAAGAACAGGTTTTTTTAGTAAGCTTTAATTTTAATGGATGGACAGTTAAACATGAAGTCCATGCGTTGTTTATTTGTTTCGTGGCAATTTTTTGAAATTGGTTTAGCACATAACTACCAGAAATGAGGCACCTAAAATCTGTACTACAAGAACTTAACAGAGATTCAAATAATACCCTAGTTTATGTGAGCATTTCTGTCTGTACACATGTAAATAATATCCATTTTAAATAAATTAGCAATTTAAATACGGTTTCACAAATATGTTTGTCATATAATGGATAAATAATTACAGTGAACCCTTAAGCAAATGTAATTCATACAAATATGGTGGACACAAACTATGTGACCTCTGAATGCCTCTCTTTAAGCCACACTCAGGAAGTTGTTTGCCTTTTGGTTCTCCGAGACCCATCCTGAATCAAGACTTCCTACACAACATACTGTGCCCTAGAGAGAAGTACCTCAAAGAAACTAAATACTGTTTGCATCTGTCTTGAACACTTACCATCCTGACTATATACTTTAACCACTACAGTCAGAATTATGAACAGTATTACTCAAGCCAGTCACTTTGGATAATATTTTTTTCCCTATGTGCAAAGGCCTGTAAAAGAAATCACAAACAACCCACATTAAATGCACTGTAACAAAGCAGAGAGTTGCTGTATGAGCTCACCAGGGCAGAGTGCAATATTGCAAGGTTTGTGCTGTGTTTCAGGTCCATCACATGATCTTCCCCCATACTGGGGAGGTATACATGACCTTGTCCTAGTTCTTTGGCCTCGACCACATGTGAATGAACACAAACTCCAAGGTGACCATTCCTCCCAAACGCCATGTACTGCAACAAACCATACAGATTTTAACCAGAAACAGACACACAAGTGCAAAAAGGATTTCAAAATAAATGAGATCAATATTTTAAATAGGAGTTATTTTGCCACCTTCAAGGAAATCAGTACATAGGTAAGCTTTATCATGGGAAAACACATACCTTTTAAAACTCAGTTAATTTTAATCATATTTTCTCTGAAGTACATTTAAAAATATACCTTGAAACATTTTCTCTAATCTTTAAACTAATCTCACTATCACAGTTTCTCTTCTTTGACTGTTTTATGCAAGATGAATTTCCTTTTCAGAAGTTAATTATGACATCTTTGGTCCCTGACTTGATATGTTTAATAGCCTGATTTTCAGGAGGCTAATTTTTGGGAAAATCTGGCACATACTTTCTGTACCAAGGCAACTCTAAAATCCAGAAGCGTTCAAAATTAAGCTTTCTTTTGAAATTATAGGAATAAATGAAGTAATTTATTACTATATCAATATCACAAATTTGGTCAGTAATCTTAAAGTTTTTTCAATCATTTAAATTCTGGTGGAAATATGGCAGCAGATGTGCTTGATTATCTTCCTCAAAAAATTTCAAGACCATGTGAGTAAAAGAGATATGTACCATTTCCTTACATGAACATATTCATTAATTTAACAGACCATAATACATGCTTTACTCTTGGAAAAGTATTCATTCAACAAACCACAAATACCTTCAAAGTTCACAATAAATTACAAACTTATACCACTACTTTTATATACAAATATTTGATAATATAAGGAATCATAGATGATGAATCTTTTTCTCTAAGCATTTTCTACTATAGGAGGAACTGATATACAATATCCTAGTGAGCTTACATACCATATGCAACCTGTTTACAGAAAAGTTCAGTGAAATTTTCAGAAAGTTCTCTACACATACATTCATAAAGAAGTTCTATATAAATTGAGTAATACTGCGAAGCAAACTCTACCCATTTTTCTTCTGCTTAAATAAGAGCAGTTGCACAAATTTAAATTATGCAATGTGAGAACAGGAATGTAGAAATGAGAATTGCAGTAATGTTAAGCATTTAAGAGAAATCCAAAGACTTAGTATACTGACTGAAAATCTCATTCAGTACTCCATAATTCTGTTTCTGAAGCCCTGTCTGAAGGCTGTCTGGAGGGGCAAACTGTGTATTACATCTGAGTGTTTCAGTGGTAATGATTCACAACATTACAGAAGAAATAGATTTTCTCTTTTGTCCTCACTTTTTTCATCACTGTGAAACTCCTCTTTTATAGGTTTCCTTTGCCCTGAAGGCACATATCACCTGCCCAGTTTCGACAAATACAACCCTTTTCTTGTAAGAATCAGAATAACATTTCCTGAGGTGAAATTCAGCTGCAAGGCTGTGGAAGGACATTCAGCTCCCTAGCACATTATCACAAATTCATCAGTAAGATCAAGGGGAATTCAGCAAGTAGGTAAGTTTTACTGCCTTTCATTAAAAGTAAAAAAATTTGTCATTTCAGACACTATGCTGAGATAAAAACTTTGTTAGTTAACTTCTGAGAAATTGTACCTGACAGAAAATGTCAAAATTTATTCAGGGAAGATTTTAACCCACTGGACAACAGATCAATGGATGAAAGGTTTTCATTTGGTCACATAAAAGTGGTGAAAAAGACCACATCCTACATCCTTATTATCTTACTCTAAATATCACATCCATCTGCATTATATTAAAAAAAAAATGACCCTCAGGAACACTCCAAGTTAATGTTAAATGACAGACTTTAGTCTAGTTAGTTTAGAAATCTTGATTAATTGTGACATTTTTGTCAAAACCAGAAAGTCTAGCACTTCTAAAAATAGTAAATGTTATATACCTGTACATAACTCTTTTAGTTTCCTATGTTCTCAATAAGTACTATACTTCTACAGCTGTTTTGATTCAGCTATATAATCCAAATATTTTTTTTTCATTGGCAAAGTATTAGATTACAAATCCAGACACATCTCTAAGATTCCAAATTTTTATCATATGAACAAAATTAAGAGGAAAACAGTTTGTCAGATCAAATTCCAAACAATAACGAGTAATAACAACAACATAATTTTACCTCCTGATACCACAATGGTTGATTAAAATGTTCAGATGCAACAAGAATTTAAATAGTGTAAAACTTAGCTAAACAAAATTAATCCAAATTCTAAAAAGATTATTCTCTAGAAAAATAATAAATGGGAAAGTACTTGACTCTATGTAGACATAGACTGGGGTTTTTCAGGGCACATATAATTTTAAGCCTATTGCTTAATTTGGAATTTTGATTCTATGCTGTCAAAATGTTCAAAGTCAGTTGTCTTTATTTGAAAATTAAAAAAAATATGTGCTGAATGGCTCTTTAAAGGTACTGTCTTTAACCAAGAGGATGTATATTTCTTCTGGCAAGAGTTTACTGCATGTTAGCAGCAACACAGAACAATTTTTACATGATTTTGGAACTAAGCATAAGCCAAAACAAAATGTTTCATTTTGGGTGGACTGAAAGCAGCCTCTATCTGTTTGTGGTTTAAATTAAGCTGTGCCAAAAATCATCTTCCATGACAAATTTTATCTCATTAAGTAAAAATTTCACAGCACCTTCTTGCTTTTATAGACTTTTATATCTGAAACTAGTAGTCCAGTAATAAAGTCAAGGATGGAATAGGCATAACACTAAAACAACACATTGCAAAAGTGTCCAGTATTATCTAGATTATCTTTAAAAGACTATCTTAATTTAATGTTTCTTTCCTCTGTTTTTTCCTTCCGCTATTTTATTTACATCTTCTTTCTTTAACACTATTTTCTAAATGCAAAAATATCCCCTATAGCATCTGATGAATTATAGCCAGATGAGCTATGCCAAATTACACCAGATGGAGAGCTGGCCCGCAGAGGAGTTACTGTTTTCTATAACACAGTTTCAGATGCAAGATTCATTATTTGGGACAAAAATATTCAGATTATTGCCAGTTTCTCTGTTAAAAACATTGCTAGCACAAGAAGTTTGGTTACTGCAAAGCATCTTTCCCATCTCTCTGCTACTCTGTGAACCTAATCATGTTGAAGTGAACACCCACAGTGTTCACAACACACAACTGCTGCGAACTGGAAGGAGGCGTTAGGCCATGTTGGCCTTCATCCCACAAACATATTTGTGAGACTTTTATTGGGGTTTAAATGCTTTTGATTTGTTCAGCTTTAAATTGAACAGATATTGAAAAAATATTATGGCCATTGATGTGGTGCAGGTAGGTTCAGTACTGTTTAATATTTTCATCAATGACACATACAGTGGGATTGAGCGCATCCTCAGCAAGTCTGCAGACAACACCAAACTGAGTGGTGTGGCTGACAAACCTGAGGGACAGGATGTCATCCAGAGAGATCCAGATAAGCTAGAAGCATGCCCATAGTGAATGCTATTAGGTTCAACAAGGTCCTGCACATGGCTTGGGGGCAACCTGGTTTCCACATTGGCATTAAGAGCAGCCCTGCAAAGGACTTCAGGCTGCTTGTGAATGAGATGTTGGACCTGAGCCAGCACTGTGCATTTGCAGCCCAGAGAGCCGAACACATCTTGGGCTGCATCAAAAGCATCATGGCCAGGGTGAGTGAGAAGATTCTGTCCCTCTACTCCACTCTGGTGGGACCCCACCTGGAGTGCTGCATCCAGCTCTGGGATCCTTATCATAGAAAGACATGAACCTGTTGGAGCTGTTCCAAAACACTGCAACAGACATGATCAGAGGGATGGGACATCTCTCCTATGAAGACAGGATAGAAGGGTTGTTCAGCCTGGAAAAGAGGTCTCCATGGAGACCTTATAATTATTTCACTACTTAAAGGGGGCCTCTAAGAAAGCTTTTTGTCAGGCCCTGTTGCAATAACATAACGGAAAGAAAAAAGGGAGTCAAGTAAAACTACCTTAGCAAATAACACCAGCCAAAGTGTAGCATTTGAGAATACAAATGTTTGAAATGGCTTAGTGTATTCCTGCTCCTGCCATGTCTTGCTTTACCCATCAGCCTGAAAATGCTAAGCTACAACTAAATTTTGTGGCAAATGGTGTTGAAGGCAATGAAGAAGGAGAAACAGAAACTGAGGTGATCTGCAGGCATGGAAATCCCATGTTCCTTCCCCTTAATTTTATCTGTGCTAGAAATTATTCACTAAACTGAAATGAATCAGTAGCACTACAGTAATGGATCTTGGGGTGTCCCCACCCATAAAAACCAGTGACAGTAAAAATTACCTTAGCTATGTTTTGTTGCCTACTGTGCTGCATTTCTCTAGACCAGTATTGGTTTGAAATAAATATAAATAAACAAAAAATATGTAAAAATGGTTCCTTCATTATTCTGCTTGAACTATCAGTAATACTATTTTGAAATTTAAAGTTCTATTCCAATACATACATATATATGAAGCCGATGAATCCCTTTACCCAAATTTTCCAGGACACTGAGATCACAGAGAAATATGTTCTCTAACATTCCAGTGAATATCTTGGACAGCATATAAAATGTGTTTAAGTGTATATAAAGAATATCTAAATGCAATAGGAAAAATAGTCTGAAAGCTTTACATTAGTGTTTGCAAGTTTTACAGGTTCCTTTGAAGCCTATGGACATATGCACGAAGTACAGTAGGTCATTCTGCATATTTTTTTTTAAGTTGAAGGGGCAACTTTTTGATTAGGAAACATTCCAGCTCTCACAATTCCCCCCACCCTTTTACTAATCATTTTGTCAAATGTATGTTTTAAATACACTAGTGTACAGACCATATATTTTTTATGGATGGACCAGGGATAATCCTGAACCATGCAACTTTCTGAGTCAGGATACGTAATACAATGAAGACAGAGAATATTTGGGCTAAAAATTAAAGGGATGTTTGAAAAATTAATGGAGCTGTGCCTAGGGAAAGCATATTTCTAAATTGCTAATCTTGCACACTGCTACACAGTAGTGACCCTGTAGTCAGACAGAGAACAATATAAATTAATAAGGTTAATGTAACTGTATAGAACAATATGCAAGATTAAGTCCATAAGACAAATTATTTAGGAAAGGTAACTCAAGATACATAAAGATTACCAGACTCAGCTGTGGTAAGCTGAAAAAGAAAGTATCTGGCAGTGTAGACACTAAGAAATTGGTAGCCTTTGTTCATACTGGGTATCTGGGAAAAAAAGCTGTATCCTGAAGTGTGAGGATATAAAGAATCAGCTCCTTTGTGACCTGAGAAACATGGAGCAGTGTTTTGGGATGAGAATTGTTAAAAGTTTTTTTGACCATATCATATCTGAGAATTAACTTTTTTCCAGTTTAAATTTCACAGCAAATTAATTACCTTGGCTTTTGCATTACTTGGATTTTTTTTTTTTTTTTTTGTTTTTTTTTTTTTTTTTTTTTTTTTTTTTTTTTTTGTTTTTATTTGGTTTTGTATGAAAACTTCATATTCCTTTCTGGAGAGAATGAAGATAAAATTCTGAAAATTAGGTGATTTAATCCTCTTTCCTCTTCTTAGTTAATAATAATTAGCAAGAAATCAGGCAGAACTCATTGTGAGAGCTGGACTATGCTTTCATGTTCATTCTTCACATAGTTTCAACTATTTATTACTATATGAATATTTAAATCTATCTTTGCTTGCAATGTTTGTTCATTTCTTTTATAGTTCTCCTCTTTCACTTCTTACTTTTGTACTTTAGAGTTCTTTTGCAGTATTTCCCACCTCTGACACAATTTAAGCTACTCTGAGTGTTTTAGAAATACCTGCCATTTTTGTATGGAAACACTTCCATGTGTAAAGGTTTACCACTTCTGAAGTATTAAAACTCACTTCTAACTAGGCATTTCTACTCTGAAATATTAGAAAATTTCATGGGAATTGCTTAACTTAAGCATAATAGAAAAGCATTAGGTGTTAAGAGCAATTTTTGTTACCATGATGCATTATCCAGAGACAATCTTGTAAGTTGCTTTCCATTACAGAAGGTCCCTAAATGCTTACAGTGCTGATACAGAAACACTAATGGGATCCCATGCACTTCCCATTGGCTATTTTTCAACACACAGTAACAGCATGAGAGTTTGATTCTACATATTACTGCTCAACTGAGATTAAGTCCAAGAATTCTCGGTGTATGACAATTTAGTTCACTTCAAAACATAAAATGAGCTTCCACGGAAATAGTATATCTTATATAGTAGGTATAGTATATCTCTTTTTATTTTTGCATTTCAGTCAGCGCAGAGGAAAAATAATGTAGTCATGGGGCATATGCCTTCCCTCTGCTCCCCATCATAGATTAATCAGATCCACAGGTAGAGTCTAAAGAAGGATCTGCCTTTTCAGCAACTAACTAGAATATGCCTGTCTCTTCTCCTTAGTGTAAAACTACTGCTGAACTCCAACGATGTCCAGATCTCAGACAAAAGGAGTAGGAAAACTGTGATGCAAGACACTGATGACCTTTACCGTGTGTCAGATGTAAGAGAGTTGCTTTTGTCTGATCTTTTTTCCTTTGATAGGTAGCTGTTGCCCTTTCTTGCCAGAACAATGTAAAGGGAAGTCCATGAAGACAAAACTGTGCATAGAACATTTTCTGGCCCATTGCCTAGAAGAGAATGTTCTAAATGGCAAAACAATTGCAGTGTCAAATAATATGTTAACCCACCCTCTTAATTAGTCTCTGCTCCTTAATGTATTCATGATCTGGATTTCTTCCCTAGTTTGTCTTTGTACTCATGCTACCTTCTCTTTTCTGAGTGAAAATGAAAGAATATAGACTTTTGGAAAAAAATATGAAACTGCCAGTAAAAAAGGTGCTCTCGTTCCATATCTTGACTGTTCTGAAAATAAAAATAATAACCTACATGAAAAAAAAATCACAGGTGAATAGAATTACAATTCTTTGCTTTAATTGAAATGCTCCTATGATATCCACATTAATAATAATTAAAAAAAATGTTTCAAATTCTTATCATTATACAGTTCAAAAACATCCACAATTTTATTTATTGGCTGCTAACACTACCTGGACAGAGGGCAGTGTTATTGCAAACCCTTGATTCTCTTAAAGGGCCGCTGCAGTGTGTCCCGTAAGGTGATACACAAGTTCTGGTTCGCACCTGCGACCCTTGACCACAAGTAACTGAACACGTACTCCACTGGGCCCACTCTTCAACACCAGATTCACCTGTATTCAAGACAACAAACAAACATGAATATAGACATAAGTATTACTGACACAATTTTTTTTTTTTTTTGCTGAACCTCATTATCATCTGCTCTTACAAATCAAAGAAAAAGGTACCATACCAAAATAAATATTTAAAGATTTATGGAGTAAAGCAGCTATGAAAATGTGCAATGAAGAGAAAACAAAGACACCTACAATGCTGCAATCACATAATGTCTGTCAGAGGGGAACTCTTTGATGTCTTAGCATCATTTACAACTTAATGAGAACTCCTGCCCCTCAACACTTCAGAAACAACACTACCCTCAGGATTCTCTTAAGTACATAGACAACTCTTTTTATATAATACCAAAGGATTTGTCTTTGATATTCATACTTATCCCTCTAGAATTAAGGCTCAGTAACAGTTTAAGGAACCCTACCAGTAAGGGAATTCCAATGAAAAAAAAAAAAACCAGACAAACCAGCCCCTAATGTCTTACATTTTTTTTCAGCAGAGTCATATAGCATTTGAAAGAAGTTTACTGGCAAAGAAAAACATTTTGTTTACTAAATTTTAACCTGAAATGTGGGAAGACACTTTGATAATTTGCTGCACTGATCTACTCCTTGCTTTTGACCTACAGGTATGCTGAATTCTTGGGTGTTCCAGACCTCATTACTGCACATAATACATACTACTATGTTCAAAATTTTCAGATGCAATTTATTAATATTGTATATTAGAAAAGAGGATTTTTAAAATTTTTTTTAGAGAGAAAACAATATTATATTTTTTTTTTTTAAGCAAGTAATGCATAAAGTTTTCTTGCATAGATGCTCTGGAAAATATGCTTGAATTTAACTCTCATGAACAGCCATACACACAATTCTGTAATTCCTTTCCCAAAGGAATTCCTGTTCAGAAAAATAGATCCCTTGAGTATTCTCAGAAAGCAAATGCAAAAATAATGTGAATATACCTCAATACCTCACTGAACAATCTGAGTAAATAATTGTGCATTGATGTTTAGCTTCTTCCATTAAAAATCAGCATGTAATGTAAAATGGCAGCAGAAACCCTTATTGCATGCTTGATTTTTAAGTGTAAGTACTTTTTGAAACAAATAGGATTTTCTATTCTAAAATAAGTGGCATGATAAAATGTGCAGACTTGAAGAGCTTGCTTGAAATTTCAGTTATCTCGGTATACTTCTAGTCTTCCAAAAGTTTTGATACTGATCACAATCAAGGGATTGTCTGCAAACCAGGAATATTCTGGTGCTGTCTTCTAAGAATGCAGTAAATGACATACTATTTCATCAAACTGTGCTTTTTAGCAAGAATCCATGAATCTCCCCAAGCTGTCTTTCTTCTAGCTGTTTTTGTTTCCCCAGAGGTCAAGCACGAAACCTTTGCAAAATGATTGTTTCTGCTAGACTTCTAAGGTTCAATTCTGAGGCTATTCAATGCTTTAAAAAAAAAAAAAAAGTGCTTCTTATTCAGTTAAAAGATAGAATGCTTTAAAATTAGCACACAAATCTATCTGTTTTTAATAAAATTATATGGAATTCTAAAAATTTCTATGGAAAAGTACAAAATTATCAGCTTTCTACACACAAAAATTCACAAGTGATTTTCAGAGTCCTTATCTTTATTTGTTAGGTGAAAAAAAATGAAAAAAAAAATCACTGATTATTGTTTTAATAGTTTTTGTGACATGAATTTAGCACTTTGGTTAGGCAGTTAGTTGGCTTGGGTCCAGGTTAGATGATATAACATGGTAAATATATTCAATATGTATGTAGACATTAACAATTAGAAAATGTGTACTAAAAGCCCTATATGCCTGGTAAAAAGAGTTGTATTACTATGGGTTTCTAGGCTAATACTTTTTGTCTTTTCCTACATGTTTGAAGTTTGACTTTGACTTTGCCTTTGTTAAAATGGTTTAGATAAAAGGTCAAACAGCAGAAAAAGTCTAAGCTGTGTTTCTCAAAATGTTCTTCATTATGTAAAACAGTTATATGTCCTCAGTGTAAATGACCCATTATTCAACACCGACATGTAGACAGCGCAAAGCTAATAAAATACAGAAAGTAAAAATTATGAAATTTGATTTTTTTTTTTTTTTTGTATCATAGTGATAAAGATGCTACTCTTAACCCTTGGAATATAATGGAAATTAACAGCAACATGATTATTAGACTGTTGTCAGACTGTTGTGTGACTGTATTGAGTAAATTTTGAAATTAGTATTAATTATTAGAAGTTCTGAGAATATATGTACTGTTCATTCACGAAAGGCATAATCTTTTAATATACATCATCATATGTAAAGAAGACTTAAATATTTGCTGGAGAAAGATCCTCCATATTAACATGCAGTACAGTGCAAAAAGAGCAAAATGAAGACAAAACAAAGAATACACTTATCTCACCACATGCTTTGCATCCTTTTATACAATGCATTCTAATTTTTTTTGTAATTTAAAAATTTTCAGAGTATTTTGACCTGCTCTCAGGGTGATTATTACTTATTTTAAAAGATTTAAAAGAAGGGAAATATCTTCACAATTTAATTTAAGCACATAAAGACTGCTGTATTTTCTGGAATAAATCTAGGTTGAGTACATAATCTGCAAATATATCTTCCATTGTTTGCTTTTCTCTTATCCATTTTTTTCTTTTCTGAAATGAAATTTTTGAAAGGGCTACTTTTTATTTACCTTCTTGTTTTCTGTCATTTGAGAACACTTACATTTTTGTATCAATCTTATTAAATCTACAATCTCAAATTATGTCTTAGCAAGCTACTAAACTCTTATTCTCTTATTCTGATGCTTGACACGTAAGAGGAAACATAACTTACTGTATGGAAGGCCTCATTGATCTGTGTAAAACTTACCTGCATTATACTCTCTAAATCCCATAACACCTAAGGGAAGGATCAGGCCACACACATAAAATGACAAATACAGAACAAAAAATTATTCACAAAGTATTTTTTAATAAATGTTTTTACTGCCTCATACCACTCTTCAAAATCAGAAAAATACGTATTTTAATACCACATTTTAAAACTCTTCCACTCCCAGCAAAATTTGGTGGATTAAGTCCACAATTCTAGCAGTATTAAATGTTTTTCATAAATATTTTCCAGGACATTTCTCTATTCCTAACTCTCTGCCTTTTAAAAATATATAAACATTTTTTTGCATTTTTGTATCTGTTTTATCATTACACAAAATAAAATATCAAGCCTTAAAATAAACTCCCCATAAACTCAGTAACCAATTACTATTAATATTTCTTAGTGGGTAAATTAACGAGATAGATATGTTAGAAAACCTTATGAATTAGTTTAGGGAGATATCACAATCATTTTATTGCAAGAAAAATGAATGTATTACAGGTGAAGAAAATATGCAATGATCACTACAAAGGAAAAACAAAATGAAGAGATGAGAATTAGTATGTCCAGAAAGAGCACAAGTATTACTTAAAATGTGTTAACCTTCAGCATGGAAAATAAAGATTTCCCCAAACTTTGGCATCTAAATTTATATGCTCATACATCTCACATGCTTTCACAACAGGACCTTGAAAACCAATCCTGTATCATTTTGAACGTTCATCTCCCACTCCACACACACAATGTATTGGAAGGTGATGGTATAAGTACTGCATTTGTAATGCAGCTCTCTAACACCCACAACAGATGCACTGCAATGCATGACTAAAAATAATCAAATACAAGATTTGCATGATATTATTAAAGCTTTAGGGATTTATATGGGGAAAAAACCCAGATAATTTTACTGATTTTTTGAATAATTGTATGAATTCAAGAAGCAGCATAAAAGCAAAAGTGTTATTCTATGTACTAAGCAACTAACATTATATGTCTGAGCTAAGTATGTAACTGATAAGTTCTACTTTCCTAAACAAAAACTGCATGGAGACCTAGAGAATTCTAGGCTTCCTTCTTCCACTGCATTTGCTTACAGTAGTATCTGGGAGTTAGCCATAAAAGCAATCCTATAGATTAATATGAGGGAAACAGACCTTTTCCCATTCTAAATTTGTTATCAAACAGATCTACACTGATTGGCTATACATGTACTTAGAGTGTTTAATATTTCAGTTTATGCAAATCTGTTAAGTAAAGCACCCTACCACTAAGGAAGTCAACATGCAACATAACTAGAAGCAATTATATAGCTCTTTTACTGAAGTGCATAAAAACTGGAAGCATTATGTACAACTGATGTAGGCGTATATTCTAGGTTAGTTACTATGGAATACAGAGGAAGTTCTTTCAAATCCATACAAAAATTATGGGGTACATGATTGTCAACTCAGTAACTTATTGGAATGGAGTGTGTAGGGTACCAATAAACAGCTTTTACCAACAGATACATGGATCATTATTGAAGTCAAAATGGGCAGCAGTTTTGGTGTATGAGAGCTTAATTCAACCCACCACTAAAATTTTATCATTGACCTCAAAGACAGCTCTGGTAACTGTTGGTAAACAGGCAAATCAGGCTTTTTTCTTTTATTCTTTTTTTTTTTAATTACTTCAGTTCCAGGTTTCCAATATCATCTTGGTATTTTTAGATAAAGATGAAGTTGCTCAAACAAAATTAGAAAATATGTTTTAGATGAAAAACTGTTAGATAATTTGCACATTCAATTAAAAACTACTTACGGCCAATTTCATTTAGCAATTATGAATCTGGAAACTAGAGAACAGAGCATCGTGCTGGGCCAAAGATAGTAAATGCTGAACGCATGCACATTAAAGTCACCCCAGTAATTAATTAATTTGATAAATGCCTAAAGCTGGGATTAGACAGTCTATTTAAAAAGAAATTCTGAAGCATGTTCTTAACATCTTTGAGAAAAAGTTAACACGTAAGTAAGCTGTCCTGTGTTTTGTACATGTGAGACTGCTTTTATGACTATAGAAATTCATGCTTACACTAAATGATTCAGTATCACATTCACAGTGCATGTTTTCGCATGATCTACCTAATTCTTAGCTACTTTATTTATGGACTTTAACTGGTGAAAAAAAAATGATTCAAAAAAAGTATCAGCTTAGGAAACTGACAAATATGCAGCAAAAGATTATGGAAACATGCAGTGGTCTTGCTAAAATTAACAACAGTAAATAGAAAAAATGTAACTGATGTATTACCAGTTTGTGCCATAAATTTAGCAGCATCAGCTTGTTCCTGAGGGACCCTTTTCTCATGAACAGATCGAGGTCGCTGACTTTTAATTGTATGATCTCCCATCATTCCAAATTCTAAAGACAGAATAAAGGTTTATGAAAGCTTGTGTGTAGACATTTCTCAAAAGTCACATACTGTCTCATGCAATATGTTCCTAAACATACCTGGAAGTTGCTGGCAAGAGTCAGGCAAGTGATCATGGCAGTTAACATCAACTTAATTTTGCTACACTCAGCTTTCAATAAATACTTAATGTCTGCAGATTTTCCAATATGATTTTATTTTATGAACCAACATTCCATGTAGTGACACATCCTATAGATCAGCTTTATGACACGGGACAAAAACAATTATTCAAATGCAGACATTCTATTCCTTTATTTTAAATCAGTGCAAACCACATCAGAAAATGACTGTGACAGTGTTAGACATTGCTGTTCTGTGGCAGAGCCTGCTGCTCCTCCAGAGGACTTCTATTTCTGCACTCATCTTTCAGGCTGATGAAGCATTCAACAGAGATAACAAGTCATCTTTGGGAATGGTGGCAATGGGAAATGATAATAATTTGGCCAATGAACTGTTTAATTTTTAGGCCGAGTACAACAGACAAAGTACTTGTGGTCTGTTTCCTTCCTGAAACCTCTCCGTTAAAAAGACTATAGATTGTATCTTGCTCTCCAAGTTGATTTTAATAGGGAAAACCTATGAAAATCAGTGACATCAAGGCCCAGAGTGTGGGAGACAAGAGTGCTTTAGCTGTTTATCCCGTTATCACTGCTGTCATTTTCCCTCTCTTGTCCTGTGCAAACCTTAGCTCCACTTTTCATTTCTGTAATGAAATGCAGAAAGTCTTTTGCACTTAGAGGGGGACTGCTGTGTCCTCAGCACAGTTCCCTATGATCCTTCCAGGCACGCACAGCTGTCTGCAGCTCAGTGCTAAATATTCTGTACAAAAACCTAAAACTGGGACTCTAATTCAGGAAGCGTGAGCTAGGAAATGTGGGTTAACATTGAAACTACTTCAACTACAATCACATAAAGTTTCTGATGAGGCAGAAGGCGTCTGAAACACAAGGAACACAAATATTAAAAATACCTTTATGCTGGAAGGTGACCTTGCAAATGCAAAATTGAAAATTCTCCCCAATTTGTAAAGGCATGAAGATAATAAAACTTACCTTTCTGCCTCAAAAACCATAAGACATTATATGCAATGTAAATATCACTAATAAATGTTATTTGCAAACACATTGTCTTGATAAATCATTAAAAATTAGAATTTCTATTTAAAGAAACAATAAAAGATAAACTTATTTTTAAGGGGTAAATCAGAAGAAAGGTTTTTTTCCTTTCTAGTAAACTATTAATGTATTTCTCCAAATTAGTGTTTCTTTTTGTAAATATTCATTAATGGCACCACTTAAAATATAAATTTAATTATTCATTTGAGAACAGCAATGCAGTTTGCATTCTAAAGAGAATATTTGAAAATATAATTAATAAAATATATTTTGAGGATTAAACATTCAACATTTTAATACATCCAGAAATAAATATAAAAGATAAGTTATATTATATAGTTAATATTAAAATATATATATATGTATGTGTATATATACATATGCGTGTTTAAAATTTTATGAACATATTTTTACAAAATACACCTCTTCTACAGCTCCTTTGATTTAAGATAGCTTTTTATTCTGTGGAAAAACTCTTATTACAATTAATATTCTAATGCAATTTATAATTAGAATATTTTTATTATTTTTACAAGGTGCAGTGAAGATGACACATTTAAACTGTAATTAATAACATGGTAATGGCAGGAGACTTTACATAGCTTTTCCCCCAAAGAGGCTGTCAAAGCAAAGCATGTTTACTCTGAGTTTGCTGCCTGCATGATCTCTGCTTGTCAGGCAATTGAGAGGGTATGGCCCCATTCTTGCAGAAGATTTAGTTCTACTTTTCAAGTTACAGAGTGCAATAATGGGAGACCTTTGCTAGAGGAAGGCTTTCCAGAGGCATACAGGGAGGTGGAGAATGTTCTGGTCCCAGTCCTGCAGCACCTTGTGCGGGGTGCAGGCACACGCAGTGTCCTGCAGGACAGAGACTGCTGGTGAAGAGGCAAAGGGGTGTCCGGGAGATCAGTTCTCTGCATCGGGGATAATACTGGGTGCAGCTCCAGTCATAACAAAATACCACTGAGCATGATTATAATGCCTAATTTTTTTTTCATTTTTCCACTTAAGCAACAACACATTTTCAATTCACTTCAACTATTGCTGATGGTCTTTGAGATGCACTTTTCAGCTAATCTCCCTTTTATATATTAAGCATTTATATAGCAAGTATATATTAAAGATAAATTTTTCATTACTCAGATAAAAATATTTTTTTAAAGCTTTGTCAAAAAAATGGAACCAGACTTATGCAATGCTCTTATTTTCATATTCAGCTGAAGTATTCAACCAAATGCCACATGAGAACAAAAGCGGTACCAGGAACTGCAAACTATTGGCATGGGTGAGGCCTCATTAAAATTCAGGCCTCATGAGAAAAGAATAAAAAAAGGGTCAAGTACATTTTTGTAATGGGATAAGAAATATCCACTTTCTGTGTGCAAGTACAAACAATGGTATCAAAATTGTTTAATCTAAGAAGCTTAAGAGTAATGCATTTTTATGAAGCATTTTTAATATCTTACTTAAGTTTATAATAAATACTAAATAGAATGAAATTTTCCTTCATTTTCAGATCCTAGGCAATAAACATAGAAGGTGAACCCATTAGGCAGTTTTTTTCCCTAGATACTTCCCAGAGAAACAGTATCTAAATGCTTTCTGGGCTGGGAAAGCATTTCCGGTCAACTCAGGTCAGCCTACTGTATGACAAAATGGCACAATAATTTCAAGGATTTGTTTGTGTGGAAAAGGTGGCAAGAACCATCCAAATGTAGGCAATATTTGGCATAGAGGTGTCCTGCAAGGTCAAGTCAAGATGATTCAAGACCTGATATCTGGACGTAATATTGGATATTTGAATTGACATTATGAGTAAATTAATTTTTATAATTTTCACTCTTTTTACCTAGTTCTTGCTGCTGAAAATAAGTTTTCTAACCCAGAAGAAGGTATTTTTGTAGCTATTAGTTTCTGAAGAGAATTTTTTTGGTGATGTCTGTCCTAAATTTTGAGCGAAACAGGACAGTTCTCTGCTTTTACCTCAAACATTGGTATTATTCATATTGTTTCATTAAATACAAGGGGAAAGCAAATCCTTTCAGCAGCAAATAGGTGCACGGTCTAATTCAGAAATTGACAGTGTGACTCTAAGTTAGTCCTGGAAACATGCGAGGGTTTTAAGCCTTTTTATTATATTGTTGATGCTATAATCTACACAGCATGAAGATAAAACCCATAAATACCTCGAAACATAAATAAAAATAGCATTATTGGGAGCCTTCAATCATTTTAACCAGACCAAGACTTAGAACAAATCATAGCACATTCCAAACACTTGCAGTGGAAAACCTGAGGTTTTGTTATCTAATAAAATTATTTATTCTGCTGTCAGTGGTCCTTTGGTGGCTATGGAAGTACAAGGGATCACTGCAATAGCATGCCTATTTTATCACTCCTCAGCTGCTCATAATGGATCAATACTTCAAAGTATTTTAGTGATGCATGTATTTTAATATGGATGTGACATACCATTTGGTTATGCTTTGGAACAGACTGCCCAGGGAGGTGGTGGAGTCACCATTTCTGGAAGTGTTCAAAAATGACTGGACGTGGCACTTAGTGCTATGGTTTAGTTGGCATGGTGGTGTTTGGATGATCTTGGAGGGCTTTTCCAACCTAAATGATTATCTGAATCCATGATTTCATTTTACATAAAAGTCAAGGCATGTAATGTAGTTCCACGCCTTCTAGGACAGAAAAAAAAAAATGCAATTCCAAAGTTTACAGTTTGGTATTATTTACAGCTCTTATCAATAGTCCCATTAGCTTTGCCTTTATTGTTATGTTATGTTATGTGAATTTTTATTCCTATTTGAGTAACCTTTTTAGTTTTTAAAGGAGAAGCTAAAATCTTGCTGCCAATGTAGGTGTACATTTTTAGGAGAGAAGAGAGGTGCCATGTGCTCTCTGTAGGAATAAAGAAGAAAAAAATCTGTTAACAGTGTAAAAATGCAAACTGGGACAACTGAGAAATACAAAAGAAAAATACCGGCTTTGCAAGGTTCTACTCACCAAGGCTAGTCTTTGCTTTTTGACAAGTAGATAGTCTTTAAAATTAAAGTAAATATCAAACAGATTTTATGTCTGGGCTGTTTTATCGTATTTGTAACATATATTTGCTACATATATATCCTAGTCATCAGATGACATTATAATCCATGTTGGTTTGGCTTTTATGACTATTTTTTATCACATTTCATGGGAACTCCACAGGGCAAATGTATTATGGTGTACCATCCACTACAAATTGTGCTATTTATGGTGCAGAACACAATGGCATTAATATAAAAAGCCTTTTTCATCAGAAGTTTTTTTATTAGAAGTTGGTGATGACATCATGAATGAACTAAAAAAACCCCAAACCAGTGATTCTGAGACCTCTAGGGTTACCTCCTTAGGATATGTACAGTGTCAAGGAACTTCTGAGAGTTGCTGAGTGTCATCAGCTTGTACAGAACTGCCTGGAAAGTAAAAGCAGTTTCCTGAAAGCTTTTCAAATCTTTAAAAGCACGAAGAGGCAATCAACTCCCCAAAGCAACTGTCATCTTCTTTCACCCACTGCGCTCCAGCAGTGTGATTCATACTATCCTACCCACTCCTGAACTGTAACTAGCCAAACAAGTGTCTTCATTTACTCTTGACTACAGAATGAACAGAATAGGTCTTACAGCCAGAATGTGCAATGATGCAAACTGTCTCACAGGATACCGTAGCATGGCATCCTCTCTGTGCTAACACACAAATGTTTCCCAGAAATTATGCAAAATGCCGATGTAAGTGCCAGGTGAAAGGGGAAGAGGAGAGGGGGAAAGGAAGAAAAAAGACTACAAAAATATATATAAGAATCAGTTTGTTTAAATCAAATTTTGGGCTGCATTATTAACTAATTTCAGTAGATCTGATCAATTTCTGACTTCAGGAGCTTGCAAAAGTTTTCTGCACATCTGTTTTTTGCCTGTTCAAGAAGTTCTCCCTCAGATACACAGCAGTAGCAGTTCTCGGGGGTTTCTCATCACATTGGCAACTGGTCAGTACAATTTCTTCTGGTCACTAGGTGGCAGAATGTGTGTTGACTTAGAAGCACAATTTTGCATTGACTTGTGAAGCTGTAACTTTTGTGTTTCATTTTAGCTATAAAATTATCTTTCATATATATACATAACAAATGTCACTACATTCAAAGGACTGAGGGCTTTTTGTTTTCTTATTTTTAGTTCTTTTGTAGGACTGAAGATTAATAAAATCCCAACAAAACACCCCAAACCAGATAAAACACAAGTTGCAGTGTTGTCTGTTTGTTTTTTTCCCCTAACAGTAAGCCCTATGACAGAAGAAAATCCGAGGAGCATTCTCTTTCCCATCTCCAGCACTGCTCCACTGTAGCAGGGCATCCAGGCTCCACAAGGAAGCACTTGTTCTCTAATGCTGCACTGACAGAACACAGAGCTTCAGGGCATTATTGAATACCATTACTCTGCAGTAGAGATTTAAACTATAGCTTTCTATGGGAACCCCTTAAAATGATATTTCCTCATGAGGCAGGCAAGTTGCCAAAAGGGTAACGTAACTATTAGCTGAATTAGATTTCCATGGGAACTTCTTCAGTGAATGTGGAAAACGTTCTTAAAACAGCCTTTGCTTACTTCCTACGTAGATCCTGGTCCCATAAAAAGTCCCCTTTTGGCTCTCCAAAACAGTATAGAAGAGCTTTGATCAGTTTCAGTTGGAATGGAATAATTTCTTTCACTACAGTGAATTAAGATCTGAACTGAGCTGTATTCATGAACTCAGTGAGAAAAATATGCTATTACTCATGAAAACACAGAAAGAATTTTATGATAGTGGAAAGGCAAAATCATTTCTCTAACACAGTATATTTTTTTAATTGTACTAAATTATTGCATTTTATCAAGTAAAAGGTAAACATTTGTAGGAAATTAGATACAAGATTTCTTTTCTCTTGCACACAGAGATACCCTAATACGTATATGTATGCATTCTTTCATCTCTCAAAAAATTAGGGAAACCTAATTATGTATTCTAAACAGTCAACATATTGTACAAAGGCAATTAGTTTACATTCATCTCTAGGGAGACCCATTTACTCCTAGGACATAACTTTGGATTAGTACTACTGCTGGTATTTTTTATGACATAAAAAGTGAAATATTGCTGAATTAAAATATAAATGATAGCACAAATCCCAAGGAGCTACACTTTGTCATGGCAGTGCAATCTGCTGTCTCTCTGTGCATCTCTGCAGTGACTCTCTTGGCCAGCAATTACCTTTAGTGGGATCTGAACCTGTTTATTTATGGTTACAGATTTGATCAGTGGAGAATATCATAAAGATTTAATACTCCTTCACTTTCAATGTGCAGAGACTGTTGAAACCATGCAAACGCTATTATTTTTTGCCTTCCTGGCCCCAACTGCTCATCACCACATACCTAGGCAGGAGAAACTGAGCATAAAAATCTAGTGAAGTGACTCACCTGTTCAAAATGAATGTAAAATGTCACCATAGCAGGTAGAGTGCTTTCACATGTGCTTTGCAGAATTATAACTAAGTGAAGAGGAAAAGGAGGGATGGATGGAAGCCCAAACAGCAGCTTTACCACTTTTTATACCTACCAAATCTGACATTTGTAATTATCATGGCCAGGTAGGCAGAAGATGCTCTGTAGTTCACATTTTTCCCATTCAAATATTTCTCTAGTAATCCATCCCAAAATGTTTGCGTTCAAATAAAATTCCCAATACTGATAAAAAGCACTTCAAATTTTTAAGTTTAATATATTTAAATCCTGTAAATTCAGCGGTACGTTATTCTCTCATATTCCATACTGTTCTCTCAAAAGATTCATGGATGTAAATAACACATTAGAGAATGAAAGCACAGGGGCTTACCTTTATATATTTTTGCTTTTTTAAATGATTGACTTCTAATGCATTCTCTTGTAGTATTCTCATAATTTTAATGTTTCTACTGTAATAACTTATTCATGTGTAGCCTTTAAAAATTTAAGCCATGGTATAATAAGAATAATAATTCTTCAGTATCTTCAGTTCTTCTTTATATTTCATACTATTTTACTTCTGCATTAAGTATTTTGTTTTGCCATATATTTAATTAGTTGAATTTCTCATATGGTTAGCCAGTGCAGGAGTTATTTCAGAACGGCATCATTTTTATATAAACACTCTCTTTTCTGCAGCAAGCTGTGTAGGTATTACACACAGGCTAGTGTGTGCCTCTTTATTGTTCTGTACAATTAAAAGTCAAGAGATGGTGACTGAGAAGAAACTGTAATTTCTTAAGATATTCTTGAATTCAATAATTCTTATTTCCTGTTCTAGAAAGGCTGAAGAGTAAGTAAACTGTAGAAAGCGGGACTCACAAGGACATCTAGACTATTTCCCTACCCTGAAACTATTTACCACAGACGTTTCTGCAGATGGTTGCCTAATCTTTTCTAAATGATATAAACACTCATTAAATATGAGATTAATTATCTATGAATTTTTGACAGGGAAGTTTACACTCTGGGAGAGATTCTAAAACTGTATGAAGAGAAGGAACAAGAATCAATATTTTAAATAACAGGTACTACAAACCATAATCACTAAGAACAGTTAAACTGAGTGTGGAAGGTTTTTTAGAATGGTAAAGCTTCTAGGTAAACCTAAACGATATTGCATGCCTTTTTAAGAGCATTTTCTTGTCCTTGTTTAAGTCTCCTAAATTGTTTTATGAGAAAATAATAAAAAATGGAAGAAGTGTTGCTGGTTGTGAATTTTGCACATTACATTTTTATCGTTTGTCATTCCATAAAGCTGGTTGTTTTGTATACAGACATCATTGATAGCTGCTAAATTTTATGTAGAAAAGAGAAGAATAAAAGTAAAGGACAAAAGCCTTGGCTGTTGTAAAATGGCCTTGTTCCACCCAGGCAGACTGAAGACTAAAGTAAGCCAAGAAGGTGCACTAGAAGGTGTTTACCAAAGCCAGAGGCCTACTCTGAGTTAAAAAGTTTATAGAACCAGTTCACAAGGGTACGTGCCCTTGTTAACTGTCACTTGCAGGTTAACAATCACAAACATGCAACTTCAAACATATTATTCTTCCCAGTTCATCATGGGAGATCTGTGGATTGCACACTGCCCTGATAGGAAGGGTGTTGCAGTGGTTTCCAAAATGGACAAGGACCTTCTTAAAAGGTATCTATCTTATGGTGCCGTAAGTCCTCTCTGAACTCCTATGGGACACCTGTGGTCTGAAATATGAGTGATAAATAACTCTTCTCTAGTCAACAGAAGTTGACTAATGGTAAAAGACATAACAAATGAGAGGAAACCCAGTGATTCAAAATTTAAACATCAGATAAAATTTTCACAATCATAGAATTGTTACGATCAGAAAAGACCTCTAAGATCACCAAATCCAACCATCATCCCAGCACCACTGTGATGTTCACCTCTAAACCATGTCCTCGAGTGCTCATACCCACACATTTCTTGAACACTTCTAGGGATGGTGACTCTATCACATCCCTAGAGAGCCTGTTCCAATGCTAAATAACTAAAACTAAATCCTAAAATAAATCTAAATCCTTCCTACATGCATGGGATTTTAAATACAAAAGCGCACAAGAGATCTAACTAAAAACTATCATTTAAACTCTCTTGGACCTAGATCTTTGGGATTTTTTGAAATATATTAGATATTTTCACTGGCTTTAATAAAAGCACTTTTCTATGTCTCTGAATTTCTGATTTCAGAGTCAGACCCAGCAATTCATGTTTTTAAGGAGTCAAATATCTCACTGAGGCTAAACCCCAATGTTCTCTTTTATTCTTATTGCATAATGCACAGTTGGAAAAAGTACCTCAGTGCATCTGCTAACATGTCCTTCCTATCTCTCTGGGCCAGTGTCAGAGAGTACCATGGCTTATTTTACAGGTGTCACCCATGCAATGCTTCTGTAAAATCAAACTAACTGTTCAGCTGCAGATCTGAGCTAAACAAAGCACAGTTTGTCAAACACCTCTTACAGAAGTTCACCCTGAAGCCTACATTAAAGAACCACTGAGGTGCAGGATTTCTCACCTACTTAACACCAGACCAAATACCCAATGTCAAAATATATATTAAAAAAAAAAAAGTATAAATAAAGCAGAAAACAGAAAATTTGACCTAGGAGCAAATGTATTGCATGGGCATAATTCATCTGATCAGAGTACTACTCTTAACATAGGGACAGCACTTTACTGGATTGAGCAAATGAATCCATTAGAATAAGTGAGACTATGATAATGATGCTGTACAGGTCTACCAAGCACATAGATTACTCTGAGACCCGTCAATATAATGCTGCATTTTGCAACATACATATTTTTTTAAAACTTTTAAAAATTCTGTTTTTCAGCCATGTCAGAGATTTCTACTCTGTCATAGCAAAGGGCCTTCTGGGCCACTTCACTGATTAAATTAGAAAGCAATAGAAAACACAATCTGGTTGACACATCATTCATGATTCCCTGTATCACAGGGAATGATACAATGGAAAATCATGGGGATGACACAGCTGAAGTGGTACACCCTCAGACATCAAAGAGCATGCTTGTCTTTCATCAATAAGCATCAAACTAATTGATTTTAGTATTCTTATTATTCCTGCATTCTGGTGTGATATTACACACTTGAATCACTTAAAATTCTAGTGTATGTCTTACAAATATTACTACAACAGTCTGTACCTTTTGACCTCCACAATGATTAAATGAATTGTACTCTACAGAGTTTCTCCTACACATGTCAATAATTAGGATGTTTTAGAAGTGTCTATTCCATGATGGCTACACAGGATACATTTTACGTAATTCATTTCAGCTTGTCAGCATAACATGCAATGCGGCTACCTAAAAGCTCTGTTAGCTCACCAATGGTCCATCATTTGAAGGAATTATGCCAATAGTCAAGATATAACAATATCTAGAGATTGCAAGCAGGGATTTTTTTCAGTTAAGGTGTTTAGTTCTGGACTTAGAACTATATAGACCGCAATGCTCATTACCCTGGGAGCTCTGACTGTAACTTATATAAATGTATTCTCAGAATGACCTATTCCTTATGGACATAAAAAGACCACTAATCTATTTTGGAGAAGTCTGCAGCTTGTTATGTTTTACTCAGAGCAAACAGACTTTCCCTTAATGGGTAGATGTTGCAACTTTCGTTTATCTTAGTTTCTTGCTCTGGCTCTACCCGGCCCACCCCCCGCCGCGGCTCCGCCGGCCCCGGCGGCTTCGGGGGCACCGGCTGCTGCCGGGCGCTGCTCCGCGCCGGCTGCCGCCGCCCCCTGCGCCACCGCCTCCCCATCGCCTCCCGCTCCGGGCAGGCGAGTGCTGGGCTGTGTGCGGGCGGCTGTGCCCTGCGGGCCAGCGCGGCTGTCCTGCTGCCCGCCGGAGCCTGCAACCCTAGGTGTATTCCCAACTTGATTTGTTCCCGAAGTTGTGCCCTCCCCGTTTCCCTCTATGGCTTTCCCCGCCTATGTTCCAGTCCCTTCCCTGTCAATCCCAGTTACCCAACCCCCCTCGTTCCGCCTCTGTTCCAGCTCCTTCCATGTCAATCCCCCGGAAACCAATCCTGTGACCCCTTCCCTCCTCCCACTTACCCTGATTCATCCTGAGACCTGTGACCCAACCCTTCAACTCTGCCCCAACTTAACCCCATTGGATGATGTGTTGTACCCTCCCCTTGTTTCGTACCCCCATAAAACCCTGTGCACAGAGCCAGATAGGCCTTTTTTCGTGTCGTTCCTATTGGGATTGATTCTCTGTCCCCTTCAACCCTAATAAATCATCCCGGTTGGAACTTCAGCCTTGGAGAATCTCTTTCTCCTTTGCCTGAGCCCTGGCTGCGGTGGGACTGTCCGTGCTTAGGAACCTCTGCTCCTCAGGTTCAGCTGAGAGCACAAACCCCGCCTCAGCTGTTCCCCGCACCTGGCGCGGTGCCGGTGTGCCGTGAGCCAGCCTGGGTTCCGCCGAACCGCGTCAGGTACAGACCTGTAACTGGGATGTGCATTTTGGCTTCCTGAGAAGTTCACAACTTGAATCTCATCCTGCTGCTCCTAAGTAGAGACCTTTTTTTGAATTGTCTACAGTGCTACTTACACATCTGCCCACTGATAGCATATAAATCTCTCCAAGTGACTCCCCTGCCTAGAAAAGGCTGGAGAAGAATGGGTTCACTACAGAGCTCAATAAAATAGCTTTTATACAAAGCTATAAAAAAAAAAAAAAAAGAATTTGCCTCAAATTAGGCCCTTGCCTCTTTTGTGCTGGCTCTCTAAAAAATCCCAATTATTTAGTTACTTGAAAGAAGTCTACTAGGCATATAGAGTAGAATATTTTTCATTAAAAATTTCTTAATCAGTAAATTAAATTATGCACGCTCACTAGAGACTTACCTTGAGTGTCCAACCAACAGCAGAACTGTAGGTATGTACTTAGATGGCCATGGCTCCGACACTATACCATACAACACTGTACCATAATGAACAGATTAGATGTATTTCATACTCACTTAAGTGTCTGACCAGTAACTTAAAAAAAAAATAAGGCAGAGAAGATCATAAGTTCAGAAAATCCAGAAAAAAACCCACTATGTTGACCACAAAAGTTATACAGCATTCAGTCAAGAGCATGTCATCAAGAGCACATTAAGTAGGCGGAAAAGCTTATGTTGAAGCTCATAAGCTTCAACAGAAAAAAATAAAAAAGCGCTTTAAAAATAAAATTCAAAAAATTTAAATTTATAATTTAATAATTTTTAAAATAAATTTTAAAATAAACACAGAAAAAAAAATTCCTAGCTTTAGACCTAATACAGATTCCTCATTCTGTATTGATCTTGTTGAATATTTTTATATTTTCTCAGATATATTTAAGTTTGATCTGGTTTTATTTGAGATGTTACTTCAACTTGGTATTCACTCACAACTCAGAGTAAATAAAATACTTCTAAAGACTAAAGTCTTATGATTTTAGCAATAACTTTCAGCAAATGAAAATACATTTTTGGTTTTTAAAAGTCATTATTTGTTTGCTATATAAGTAGCAAACTAAACTAAAAAGAATCCTAGGTAATAAAATTAGCATTCTGTTAGTTTTGACGGTTTTGAAAGTCATGCAGCAATAGGTCTGCAAAGCCTGACTGAACTGGAGTGCTCTGTGCCAGAACTGACTCTGGAGACTCAAGGTACTTATATCTGCAGTCAGAGAAGTTTATTTCCCGGGGTGACAGCAGAACCCATTGATGCAAGATGTGGTTATAAAAATGCCTACATGTTAACATATGTAAAACAGCTCCAAAGAATAGCCTGTGTGCACAAGGTCTACCTGTGGGAAAAGGGCTTGGTGCCATATAGCTGCACATGTATAGAATCTAGACCAGAGAACAGATGATTCCATTTTGTCCTTTCATGCAGTTTATGTTTTTCAAAAAACATTACAGGTTCCCAAAAGACATGAAGAAGCAATTTTTTGCGGAACAGATTTTGTCCAAAAATAAGTTGTTACTGCAAATATACAGGCCCCCTACACTAGTAATCAGAGTTAGCACATAGAAAATTTTGATCACTTTCTGGTGCATTTCAGTTATTTCCCACTATCAAAAGAACAGAATTGTCTATTCTATTCTACCTCTTGTTGTGGTTTTAATACATTAGAGTAACATCACCTACAAATTACAATACTTTGACCTCCACCAGTGTAAATCAAAAGTAATGAAATAACAGAATTAAATGTGCATATAACTGCTGTGTGAGGAGAACTGGCTCTGGACAGATTAATTTCTCTGGTTTTGAGCAGAACAAAGGACTGCCAGATCCATAATAATGATTTTCTAGCTTCTATGTTCTGTTAGAGCGTGTGGATTCTTCTGCATATCCACACTATTTAATTCTTTAAATTATAGGAACAATTGCAGCTAGTTAAAGAGTGATTTCACTAAATCCTTATTCATGGTGAGGTCAGCTTGGATTTGCCTCTAAGCAGCAGTTTTTAAAAATGTAATCACAATAAATTACTCCCAGTATTAAAAATGAGACAGTGAAATAATCCAAGAGAAAAAGTGCCAGTTGGGACAACATTTTCTTGCTGCTGTTCTCTTACTATCTCAAGGCCCATCACTGTTACTGACTTGAAATGTTACGGTTGTATTCACTGCGTATGTACTAAACTGCAGTTAGGAATATCTGCCACTACATCTTTTAAACATTTCCATGGTAGGGCCTAGGTAGCCTGCTAAAACCCCAGAAATTTACTAAAATAGTAAAATACTTCTGCAGAGTAGAATTATTACATGAAACCACTGAAGAATTGGTGCTATTCTGAACAAATGCCTGTAGCAATAGAGAAGTATACAAACCTTAGTTTGAAAAGAAGGTACTATTCGAAGTACATAAATAAAACTTAAAAACCCACCCACCTCAACCTAAAGACAACTCTTTTTTTGTGTAAGGAAAGGATAATCCCTTAGCTGGTATCTATAGTTGAAGCAAATTTTAAATCCCACACCACTTTAAAAAACTAGCTGTACATCCAGACTTGAGACTAATAGTTGGAGAGATACATTATTTCTATGGTTATTTAATTACCTAAGTCTAGTAGTCAAAACATAGCATAGGAATTCTTAAAAGACTTCTAAATCGAGAATCCAGGGAATGTTTATGACTAATTTGTAAAGAGGCTGTATAAATACCACTCTCTTAAGATGGAAATTGTTAGCATAGAGTTCATTCTAGTTTCCCTCCTTACCTCTGCAAGGAATAGATCCTGTTACAGGACTTGGAAATCTTGAAAATAGAAATTTATTTGTTTGAGTTTAGTACAGCACAAAAGAAACTTCTGCAGGGAACATCAGGAAAAAGTAGCAGTTCTATGATTAACTAAACAATATCTAAAGAAGAAAATCAGCCAAGCAGAAAAATGGATGAAGGGGGAAAAAAAACCCCAAACCCCCAACCAAAAAAACCACCCTACCTCAAACCCCCAAAAAACCAACAGAAAACTTAAAAAAAAACCAAGCTAAAAATCCTCAAAACACCAATCAACCAACCAACCAACCAACAAAAAAATCTAAAGGCACATCTCTCCAGAACCAAAGAAATCACATTTGCTTACATGTCTGATCAGGGTCAGTCTGCCCCTGCTCAACCCAGGAAGTTTATAGGGTTGAAGAAAACAGAATAACTTAATCTTCAGGACTTTTTGTTTTTATTGGCTGTTTATGAACTTAATTCAGAGCATCTGCATCCTCAGGGTATATAAGATGAATGGACTGGTTTATAACTGCTCTGCTTTTAACTAAAACTTTTTTATGCTATATATTATATATATACATGCACAATTTTATTTACATCATTGTTTACTATTATCTTTAAGCTAAATAACATCTCTTAAAAATGTCACAAGATAATTGCACACAATTATATTGATTCATTTTAGCATGATACAGTAAAGGAACAGGTAAATATTAAATCTAATTCAGGAGAGGATGTATCAATAGGGAATTCCACTGGGCACTATTTTTCATATAAAGACCTTATTTCATTAGAAAAAGCTGTTTCAAGGCCAGAATTACTAGTTTATCTTACCTAAGCTAAGAGTTTCAGACAAAAGGGAAGAAAGGAGAAAGCAAGAAGAGCCTTTTGAAAAAGCCGAAAGAGCTTTATTTGTATTATTTGTATTATAGCTACAATTTGAATTTTAAGTCTAATTAAAATCAAAGCCCTTTCTCAGCTACACATTTAAGTCAGCCCCAAATATCTGTGTGTCATGAAGCAAAAAATCTGTTGCTCCAGAAATTATATCAATGAATAAATTTGGAAAAATACAAATTACAAAAAAAAAAAAAATTATTGCATCTATTCAAGCACATAGGATTTACAGTCAAAAATATTACTTCCTAAATTAGGGTTCTTCATGATAAAAAATATCACCTTTACTTTGTGAAAAAAATAAATAAAAGAATTATAATTATGTGGGATGTAATCCAAGAATCATAATTACATTGAGCATGTAGAGGGATAAAATGTTAAAGACAATAATCAAATGATAAGCAGCTTCGAACCTGCTCATCCCAGCCCCTAAGGTTTTTAAGAAATTAACAATTCTAAGTTTGTAACAAGCAGGAAATAGTAGCTAAGAATCTTTGTATCTCTTCACAGTTCCTATTCTATGTAATCATGTACTGATGGAGAAGTTGTTGATAATTTCTGCATGTGTTGAGGATGAATAAACGGAGCCACCAGGAAAGTGAGTTCCTAAAACCAGTCATCTTACTCAGCCTCAGACCTGGCATTCTGCTTCATGACTGTGAATTCTTAACATGTTCAAGCTATTGAGGCTGCTGCTTGTCAGCTGCAGTTCTCATTAGGAAAAAGGAGTTTCAGCTGACTGTAAGGTTTGTAGGAGTTCATAAATATTCTGCTACTGTTCAAAACTGCTGCAATGAATTGAAAGCAGACATATAGATGCATTTTTGATCCCACAAGAAACCTAAGCTATTAGCCTATAAAGCATGATCATTCAACGTGCTAATTAAAAAATAAAGCCTATCAAATTCAATATGTCCTATTTCTCCTGACCTGGTTGATGGCAAAATAGCAACTCAGCCCTTCAAGTTTTTGCTTCTAATCAGATGCTCTGCATCTTCATAACCCTTCCACTGGGATCTCTCTGCATACTGTTTTTGGAATGGCTTTATAATGGAAGGTGTGAACAGTGCAGGTTCATCTCCACTGCTACGGCTTCCTTTGGTGACTTCAGCAGAGAGCTGCCCTGTGATGCTACAGGGCCACAGGACTTAGTGCAGAGCTCTGCATGGTGAGACTGAAGGCTGAGTGCCAGGCTGCCCTCAAGAAGCTTGTTCCAAGGCCACTGACAGCCTGGTAGGACATGTTCCTTGACCATCAATATCATGTTCCCTAAGCATCTTCTGCTTGTACATCATTTTAAGGTCACTTTGATATAAATAACCAGTGACAGATGAGGCCTGCAGGGTGCTTGTTAGAGAGCCACTGGTAGATATTTTATTCTAAGTCTGATCAATTGTGGCACAGCAAGGTTCTGGAGATCTGTGCCTGCCACTGTAGGACCATAATAAGACCTTTTTTTCTTCAACCACCGAGTCTGCAAACTGTGAAAAAGGACTTGTACTCCTGCTTACAGAGAGTTTGGTGAATCCAGCTGTCTTCACCTAGAGACAAGATTACCCAAGCCTGGCAGGAGACCACTGTCTCCCTTGTGAGTAAGAATGATCTCATTTGGGCCAAGAAGACCAGAGTTAGGGAGGCAGATCTGATCCTGAAAATGGGAGCAATGTCTGCTTTTCTCTAAAGGCAGTCAGTGTGGCTGTCAAAGGAGCCTAGATAGCTCCTGCACCAGGACAACAGAGAGGTCCTCCTCCAGTAATGCTCATATCTGCAGAAAGCTGTCACTGCAATGGCCCTTAGACATTAGGAAGGACAAAGCTGTTCAGTGCTGTTTGCTATAAATTAAAAAAACAAGGGAATATTAATTTAGAAATAATGGCACATGGCAGAGAAGCTGTACCTCAGGAAAAGAAAGACAAACAGAGGCTTTTTGAAAAAATAGTTTTGTTTGGTTTTTTTTTGTTTTTTTCTTAAGAACAAGAGGTGGTCTCTTTCCTTCTGCTTATGTTTTTATTATTTACTCTTCTAGAAGACAGTCATCCCAGCAGTAGCACTGGAGATTTGTTCTGTCATTCAGAAATCTTTCCTTTTAATAAATGTAACACATGTATTCATGTGATTGTTTCATTGGAAAATTGTTGCCCAGCCAACTCAGGCAGTGTAGACTAAATTTTGGAAAACAGAAGATCCTAATTTAATATTTGAATTCCTCAGTTTTACTTTTACTCCCATTGATATTTTCATTCTTTACTGTTATAGTTTTCTATAATCACTTAATGTCAGAGATTTTTCTCTGCATCCTCTCCAGTTGTCAGTTTTCTATAATAAATAAGAGCCTCTGAGCCATACACAGTTTTACTTGTTACCAGTTATGGCCATGAAAATAAGTCACGTCCTCCAGCTCAGACTCTTATCAGCCCCCTAACTGGCTGTTTGTGCACCTAAAATCTCTTTCTGCTCCTTCATGTACTGGCATTACACTGTGTTCACATTAATTAACCTAAATCACTCTATTAACCTATTAATTTATCTGAATTCTCAGGCACATCTACAGCAAGGGATTAGATTAGATTAGATTAGATTAGATTAGATTAGATTAGATTAGATTAGATTAGATTAGATTAGATTAGTAAAACAAAGTACACCAAGATACTCGTCATCCAGAAAGACTGCTCCATTTTTAGAATTACTTGTTTTGGTCAGCTGTGGATGTATATTTACTCCTTCTGAAATACTGAAAAGACTCAGATGTGGGACTGAACACTGTGGAAGCCCAGTGTTAATAATGCTGCTTTAAGAAGACCTGCTGGTGGCTCAAGATGCATTTTATTTAATTTTAATGCATCTATTTATCAGCATCATGTAAAATAATTGAAGATCTATAACTGCAGAAGTAAAAGTTTTGCATATAATTTTCTGTTTCTTAAATGACAATAGCTCTATTCTTGCAAAGAAAATAGTATTACATGCTCCACAGTAAAACCATTATTTCCACATTTTTCCTGGGAAATATGTATTGTGTTTCAAAAATGTGTCCAGATAGACACTTTGGGTTATGGAAACTTGGTTGGCAAACTCTAGGAAATTTGAAGAAAAAAGGAGTCACATAAAATTCCTTCCTTTGTCAGAATTTTTAGACATTTTCTCTAATATCAGTGCCAGCACTGTAGTATTTAATTATTTACATATTCTGTATTCTGCTTTGAAACATTTTTTTTAACTGAAGGTCTTCTAAACAAGTACACTTGCTAAGATATAAGTCAGGATTAGAATAAAGTATTAGTTTAAATTATGCATTATCCTGTAATTAAAAACTCACATGAAAAATCAAAAATTACTTTAGGTAGGAGTGATTATGCAAAGTTTAAACATTTAAGTTAGCACAGTGTGTTAAACAGTATCAACTATTTTTTTTCTGTTAGAAGACTGCCAAAATGCAAGAGATGAGCCAATTGGAATGCACAGGCTAACTGAAAAGAATGGGAAATGGCACTATTCTACAGGAGCAAATGCAGAAAGAACAATTGCATATTTACTGACTACTTCTATCATGTAAGGAGAGGAAGAAAAGCAATGTTCAGTATCAATATGAAGGAAAAGAAATGGAATGAAAGTATATTATTGTCCAGTACATAGGCACATACAATGTCTTCCTTGCTAGAATTCATGAAATACCGTTCTGACTCAAGTTTTACTTATAACAGAAATATTATACTAGCAGTGGTAGCATTTTCAATGTAATTTTCAATGATAAGTGTTTTTCATCTAGCAATCTGTAAAAAAGAATTAGGGCACACCCTCATTAGACACTAAGGCAAAATTGATTTTTGGTCTGTCAGTTCTATTTCCACAAAGACTTTCTGCAACCTCCTTCTAGGGAAAGGAGCTGATGGTTACTTGCCCAGCTAACTTCATTAGGCCTCAGAAAAGTAAAGGAAAGCTCCACATTTTTGTTTAGCATACAATACATAGATCTTAGTAACAAGAAATTTTCTTGTAAACTTTCAAAACCTATATATCCATACATCTTAAACAGCCCTAGGTTTCCACTAGTATCAACACTTCCTGTATCTATAGCACATATTCAGGGGATTTTTTCTTTCTTGAAATTTATTTTATTTTATTTTATTTTATTTTATTTTATTTTATTTTATTTTATTTTATTTTATTTTATTTTATTTTATTTTATTTTATCTGTTTAACAGTCCTGATTATTCAATCAAGATAAATCCTTCATATGCTACAGAGTGATTGTGACACAGTAATGTAGATCAGAAACAGCCAGAAATAAAAAACCAGTCAGCAGAGAAAAGTTAGAGCTGTAACTTTCCTTTCAGTTGCCCAGTAACTAAATTATACACATACTGAAGCATATACACATAGTCATGAGAAACCTATAAAAAGAAGCACATCTCAGATGGGAACAATTGAATTTCTGGAATATTTCCTGCTCAATTGGTACAGAGCAAAAAAAGTGAGATGACAAAAGTGGAGAACAGGAAATTCTTAAAAAGCAGATAAGGAGCTATAATGAGGATGATTTTGAAACGCTAAAAGAAATGCAAATCATTTTATATCAAATCTGCAATGATCTTGCCCCATATAGGCAAGTTAAGTGAATAAATGAAGTGGTTGGAATGAAATACTGAAAGCTCTGTAACTCTTTTCTTCTCTTTTCTCTTGCCTTGGTCAAGATGGTAATACCGAGATGACTAAAAGAAAATGGAACACTGTAATGGGAGCAATACTGTCAATTTACAAAGTCGACATATATTTTTGAGTTTTCTCAAAACTCAAAAAATGCACATAGAGGGTCATGGGGAGAAAATGAGCCTCCATGAGCCTCTATGTGCATATGCTCACTCAAGTCTCTTTCACACAAAACCACCAGTATATTTATATTTGGGAAGCACATAAGCAGTTCTTATTACTTCAAGGTACTTGTATTTTGTTCCTGTTTTGTAAAAATAGAGTAAATCTATGAGAAATTTTATCTATTTTTTTTCTTTTTCAAAATATGTTACCTCCATGATCATAGTCTATGTTAATGTAGTATTACAGAGAAATACGCCTAAGGTGACATTCAGAATAAATTAAACTCCTTTTTCCAAAGGTATATGAGATCAGGACTTTGATTTTAAGAACATGATATTATGGATCATTAAGTACATTAATTATTTAAGACTATTCAAAATATACTTGCCACAATGTGAGCCAGAGCTGATAGTCAAATGAACAAATACTACAGAACGGCAGCTGTGTAGGTGATGAGCACAGAACATTCACTTGCCTTGAAAAAATGTGAGTGATTTTTCCTTCATGTACTGCAAATATCTTTCACACTACTGTATCTTCCACTGAAATCATGGCAGAAACATATTTAAGACTTCCAGAGCTGACTCATGGCTTTATTTACATAACTATTACTTCAGACCTAGCAGATGTTTGCTATAAACATATAAATTTTCAGAACAAATTCCTTAAGCCTTTTGAATAATTCTGTGCTTTGCCCAAGTAGATCCTAGGATACTTTCTATAAAAATAATAAAAACTAAGATATAGTAATAAATGTAATGTCATAACCCATTATGCGTGGCCCTGTATCGTACTTGTCAGAATGGCTACATTATTTCCAGTGATGCCAGACCTGACTGACAGTGTTTCAAATATGCAAGTAATCAAGAGAAATGCAAATACTGCAACTACATTCTTTAGCAACATTTACTACTTCATAGGAGTTTTCCATCTTTACCCAATGTTACTGTCTTCAAAATTGCCAGAGAAGTTAAGACACTGCATATTCTACATGACAATGAAGTCATCAATGTCAACCTCATTCTCTGAACAGCTGTCATCTAAATTAAAGAGAAAACAACTAATATGCACATTAATATACTTTCGTGTGCACCTCAGTGTGACCAAATGGGTAAAAAGGTTCTGTGCTGTCATTCCAATATATATGCAGCTCTGATCTTCCTTGTCTCACTATTCCTTCACATAACTCCATCTGACTTACCATCCCAGCTTTTTAAATACATAATTATGTGTAATTACTTGTAGTAAAGATATATGCAGATACTGAGTATGAAATTAGAGAGAAAGTGAAGTACTATATTTAATGGCATAAAATGTTGGGTCTTAAACCTGTAAAAATCCTTCATTTGTGGATAGCAGGTTTCTCAATGTATGTTAGACTTGGTTAATTAAGTACATATCTGCGATATCATATATTAACCACTGGTGGGGAAAATATAATTCAGAAGAGATAACTTTTCAACTTCATTTAGACTGCTTTGTGTGGTTGCTAATACAAATGAAAGGGACAAGTACACTCTGTCTCTTGCTGTCTAAATCCATTGCCCATTAAACAGTCTACATGCTAGGCTTGGGTTAGCTCATGAATAACTACCAAAGCATTTCACTTAAAATGCTGGACTAAATTATTCATTCAGGATTAAAATAGCCCTAATTCATTTTAGCTTACTTGGTAAATTAAGCTAAAAAGAATTAAAGCCATTCTAACTTTGAATGAGACTTGTCCACTAAGTAGAATAAGTACTTTATTTAAGGGTCACACCTTCAGCTGATGCTGAATTTTTTATGGCATTCCCACAAAGACAAGTCTGGAATCTGTCTCCCTATCTTGCATGCAGTCCTTATTCATTCCAACAAGGCATCTGTTTGGGGTTTTTTATTTGTTTTATACTAGTACATTTAGATGTGGACATCTAAATGACAGACTTAAATTTCTATGATTTGCAAAGCAGTAACAGGCAGACATCCAATAACTAATGGGAAACCTGCCTATGTCTGATTTATTTTTCTTCCATTCAACCTCCTGTTTTTTTGTGATCAAACTGCTGCAGCATTTTGATACGGTTCTGAAAAGAATACAAAAGCTGAATGCTTATCTTAAACATTTCCTTTGTTTCAGTAGCAGGTTCCCATGTATAATGGGGAATAGGAGTTAGGAGAAAGAAAAAAGGAATAAAACTTTGAGTGTATTAATCATTATTTTTTAATGGTCACAAAATTTCTTTTCTGATCCTTTCAACATGACCCTGCATAATAAAGCCACCAAGACAGAAAATATTAGTTAGGCAAAGGTTATTATGAAAGGTTAGTTAGGTTATGATGAAACCAAGTCTGATTTAAGCCTTTTGCGTCAAAGTCCATTAACAGAACAGACTGAAACAATACTATCTCAAAATTACCAGGTTGACTTTTTTTTTTTTTTTTGGTTTTGTTTTGTTTGGGGTTTTTTTTGTTTGTTTGTTTTTTGTTTTTTGGGTTTTTTTTGATGCTAACAGACTGACCTGTCTCTCATCTTTGGCCAGTGATGTTCTACACATTGTGAAGCAGATGCTCAAAATCTTGTTAGGTTTTTTTTTGTATGTGTAGTATAGTCAGCAAATTCTAGCATAGAGGCAAATAGCTTATTAATTTGTTAAAGCCTATGTAGCCAAAATTAAAATTATTTAGTCAGGTTTCTGACTTCAGCATTTGAAGAATTATTTGCAAATTCATTTGAATACTGCATGGCTATGTTGTGACCAAGAAGCAATTTAATGGATTTACACTTAGAACAAGTCAGATTTGGGTAGGTGTTAGGAAGAAGCATAAATACTGAAATAGAACTTGCCTTCTACTAGTGTAGTGACACAAAATTTCTCTCTTATATTTTTAGAGATTATATCTATCAAATGAAATGTAGCTGTAGTGGTGTTCACTTTGCCCATCCCCACCATACCTGTCACTGCACATGAACATCCCCATCTCCATAAAGCCAAGGAGGTATCTTTTTTGATTACCTATTGCCATGACATACAAAGCATATCAATGAGAAATTATACACAAATCTTGTAGATATAAGGAATACACACCCTGACATGAGATATACACTGTTCAATTAGTTTTCAGTGAATTAAAATAGAGAAAAGTTTTGTGTGTGTTTTAAAAATACCCTGTTGATCACACCATATTCAGGAAAGTATTATTTAGGCATCCTTAAAGAGACTGAAAGATTACCAAAATGCAGGCTAAATTCAAGACCCTTTATTTATCATTTCTTCCTTAGATAATAATTGCTTTTTAAAAAAAAAAAAAAAAAAAAAAAAGGAAGGAAGTGTCGGAAGGAAGGAAGGAATAGGGTAAAGGATTTTACATTTAGTAAATCAGAAAAAAACCCCTGTTTTGATTCAAAGCATTTTCAAAAGCTATGTGTGTACATGCATTGGTAGAAATACAGTTCTGTGTAAAAAAATACGTAAGAGCAGAAGTGTTAAGAACGAAATGGTCATGTACGAGTATATTTTTTAACATTTTGAATGGTTCTGTATAAGCTTTGCTGCGTCTTTGCTGCGAATTGCATATTGAGCCGAACACCTACATGCCTGGTCCTATCTATTTTTAATTCTTGCCCACGAACGGCATTGTAGATGGTGGCCAGCCCACAACCACAACTGTTCTCAAATGCTGCCACCTAAAGGCTAAACCGAAATACAGCTGGAAAGACAACAACCCAAACCGGCAAAATCGAGGAAATGGCAAAAGGTGCAACATGGAAGCAATCTGCAACATAGCAGTTGCTGCCTGTGTAACACGTACCGAACGCATTTGTGCTTATTCCTGTGTGCAGTATTACCTGAAAATAGTTTGGGGATATAATTAATAGATATATGAAGTATATAATCACTAGATTTTGTGTGAAAGAAGAAAACTAGGCTCTATGTTTGGAGGAATGAATGGATGAGACGTCTGAAAGTTCAAAGTTCATGTACCATTGTATCCCTCCTGATTTTAGAATAAAAGTAAAGCAAGTCCTGCAGATAGAGGCAATATGTCCTATTATACCAACCAATGAAGTTAGAAAAAGTAAATACAACTCAGAGGTTTCACACTAAATAAACCTCTCTGACCCCTCTCATCACCTTTTAAAAAATATTTTAATACCATCCCTACAAATCCCTAATGAATCTACTGCTGAGAATATATTTTAGACCAGAATATTTTCCCTGTTCCAGCCGATCCCTATATATCAGTGTTCTTCTGTTTCACAGTGGGACACTTGACTATGTGCAAGGCAAGATAAAATCTGATAAAAACAAAATAAGCCATTGAAGTGTTTGTGGGTTTTTTAAAATTGTGTCCAGCAATTACCCAGTTCCATTGGTATCGAAGACTTTGTCAAATATGTCCAATTTTACCACTTCCATTGTCAGTTTTCTGATATGTAAAAATTGAGTTTCGGAAAAAGAGTATCCAGATTTATTTAATTGTGAGCTAAAATGAAATTTGAATTTAAGTTTGTAGGAAGAAAGCCTGATACAAAATTTTACTGGCTATGCTTCATTATTTTCTTGTTGATTTTAGCAAGTTATTTCTAATAAATACTTTGTAATCAAAACAATAGTTAATTTCCAAAAAAGATGTGTCATGCAGCCAACCAATATAAAACAAAGAGTTTAATGAAAAGTTATGAAAAACCTTGTTCATTAGGAGCAAATGTTAATATTTTGGTACATCTATACCTTTATTAACTCACTACAGTGATGACAGCCTCTACAGGACTGCCATTCTGTATGTCAATATCCTAGTGTCCTTCCGGTACCAAGGAATGTGTGTTTTATTTTTATTTATGTTCTATCTTCCTCTGCTAGGGCAGTAGCCAAGCTACTTCTTCTCACCAAAAGAAATCAGTGGGTTTAGATATTGTCCTTTCAGGTATGGCACCAGTCCATAATGCTGTTGACATGACTGAGGATAAGGTAGGCATGGCAGGATACCCAAGGAACACTCCAGTCTCTGACAGTTCCTGTCTGGAAAGCCTCTGTACTTCCTTCTGGCCTGGGTGTCTGCCACCCTCCCTGGAGGGGATGGGTTGTAGACAGAGGACAAACAGGGACACAGAAGTGGAATCCGCTTCCAGGTTCCCATAGTTTGGATAATTTACTCAATAAAGAAAAACAGATTTCAGCAACCAGGGAAAAAAACCCATGTTTTTAACAATATTATTCAGAAAAATTATTGTTAAATTATATTTCCTAGAAGACTGGATTTTTTAGCAATTGCTCCAGATAAGAAAAAAGTTTTCATTATATATGATGGTCATTAATATTGTCAATGGCAATATCTCCCATTGTTTACATTTGGCCAGAATTTTTTTCAAGATTCTCAGTAACAATCAGTTGATAATGGTGTGCAGTGCAGGAATTTCTACACTCAGTAGCAGTGTGCACCACACAAATCCTCAATCTAACAGCAGCCCAGCTCAGTGAGCACACGACAGCACAGCTGCACACACATACAGTAGGGAGGGTCCAGATTTAATTAAAGAAATTCTGTCTCTGGAAGACTAAGTAGTTAGGGTGGTTTATGAATGCTACTCTACTGATTCTGATACTGGGGGTGTTCAGGAAGAATTATCTGGACACTTCTGCACACAGCACAGCCATATGCAGAGATCACAGAACACAGATTTCATAGTATGTACTGCATGTAGACATATTTAATGGAAGGAATAAGAAAGCTTAATCTCTTATTTAGGCAATGTGCAATTGAAATAGCTCTGATTTGATCCTTATGCTAACCACTGTGCGATTTGAGGTGTTTTCAAGTTCCTACAGCTAACAGAGGACTGATGAAAACAAAGCAAAACTAAAAAGTAAGTGTCCTCTGCTATACTGCAATTAAGAGATATTAATACTATCCCGTAAGGTTTTTTTTTTTTCTGTCAAACCTGGATTGTTTTGATAGTATACTGTGAAAGACTGATAAGCAATCCTGTAGCCTTATTCTGCAACCCTCCTTCTAGCTTACCTGGGATGTTCTCTAGGTGCTTAGAAATAACCATGACCTTCTCTCTTTTCTGTGGATGTATTTCATACACTTCTTTCAAGTGTCATATGGTACCTTTCTAATTATGTTTTGTAGGGAACACACTTACACTGTCAATTAATTTTCTTCCACTCATTATCTATTTCCATCACAAAGAAGAAACAACAGAAAGCATAGTTAACTGCATAAGGGGCCAATTCAGGACAAATGCAATGTTTTCCCATCACATCCAATCCCACAAGGTTGCCATTTCTCCACTTCTTAAATGTCTATCCCTTGCTGCTAACACACAAAATTGAACACTGCCTGTGGCATTTACTGTACCTTCATCTGATGGATTTAATGTTGTCTCAGCTGCTCTACTCTGTCCCTCAGGGACCAAACCCGTTACCATTCAGAATACTCTCAGCAGCAGAAGCAGAAGAACACCAATCTCTCATCCAAACTAACAGCATAAAGGTGATAGCTCACTACAGTACTAGCCTATTCACCTTTTGTCTTATTCTTTTTTATGTTTTCCTCCTAGTTTATAGCCTTTTTGGCATCAAGCAGGGACCTGCAATCTTAACCACTCTTTACAATTTCTGACCACATTTTATTAGATATGAGACAGAACCCAGATCTGCTGCTGGGCAGAGCTGTGTCAAGGATGGAAATTCTATTTCACATAGGATTAACAGACGTACAGCCTAAGAAGACAGGGCAATGGCTCAGTGATCCAGGAAATGTTTCTGGTAAGATGAAACCTTTTCATCTTAGAGTACTGCTCTGGAGATTTTAAAGTCTGACTTCATTCAAAGTCATAATGGACAGCAACAAATTTCCAAGTTGTCCATAGAGAAAAAAAAAATGCTTTCAAGTGTTTTAGTTGAAACTGCTTCTTGTGCAATTTGATGAAAGAATCATTTGGGGAATTGGCTTTGGACATCTTTCAGTTGCCTCACTGATTTCTGCCCCATGTAATTCTGAGAAAAGTGACTGGATTTTGTCCCAGTTAATCTAGAGGAGCTTACTCCAGTAGTATACGATGGTGCTCAGATTTCCAGAGGAGTTTTGAAAAGATTCAAGTGTGGAGAAAAGCTGTAGCACTTTAATAAACCAAATTAAACTGCAACCAGATACTGCAGTGGTGCTGGGAACACCAAAACTCTGTGACTTGAATTCCTCTCAAGCTGTAGGAAGTCAAAATGGAAAAAGCTATTGACAACATATACAGCATAGCCTTATTTCACTTGAGAGTTTTTAAAGAGTAAAGTTTTTATGAAAGCATGTAAACAAAGAAAGCTATTCATAAAATCCTAAAACCTGTGGTTTTTAAGATGTTTCCTTTTTATTTACCATTCTGAAAATAATCCATATATTTACATAAATATTTCAGATCTCAACATTAAATGATTCAAAAAGACTGACAGAGTTGGTTACCTCATAGCAGGGCCTTGGACAACTTCCAAAATAACAATATTTTTAAAGGAGTCTCTACAAGTATATGAAGATTTATTCAGTTTGGTCTTTTAACCATGAAAGCAGATGTTCACAATTTTGGAATATAACTTTTAGTATTTGGTAGCAGATGGAAATTCAGTTAATGAGAGAGGGGAGAGAGATCCTTTCTTCTTCATAGTCCCAGAATCTCATAATATAGAGCGAGGACATAGACCATGGTCCTTGGCAACTAAGGAAAGAACAACAGATAGGGAAGGCTAACACAAGAGTAGTTTTCTAATGTCAGAAATTTCTCTGCATATTATATCTGCCATAATTATTATATCGGCATTACCCAAATACTTTCTTCAGGTATTCACCTATTCCTGAATGATAAGCTATTCAAAAGAAAACACAAAACAAGTCTGCATATAATTTCAGTTTTACTTGAAACTTTTGAACTTCATTAAACTTCAGTTATCTTTCCAAAATTATCATCTGTTTTTTGTCTTACTTATTTCAACCATAACCTAAAGCAACAAAAAGAAACCATGGGAAGCTATGCTGATCATGGAGAACATTGGATCCATTACAAAGGAGTCTAATCTCATTACACTTCAGTACTGTTTCAGAAACCAAAACCTTGGCACGACCATCATAAAAACCTGCAATATGCAAATAACACAGGAACTGAACTTGCCGAAGCACGTGGACTAGCTTTAGCCTCTCCCCATTTGATTACCTACTGATTCACATAAAAGACATGAACCAACACATTCTCAGAGGAGTTCAGACCCTGACCCCCTTTCATTGTATAAATTTCTGGTTGACTTTGTTTGGGTCTTTTTTCCAGAGCTGATGCAGTTGAAAGCAAAAGTACGAGTGCCATAACCTTACAAATAGTCTCACATTTTTGGACAGGAGTCCTATTATGAAGTCCTACAGCCAGTGCACATATGTGATGTCTGCTGTCTACCCTCATACTCATCTCAACTTCAAAGCACAGTGCTTGTTTACAAGTTCATCAAACCCTTCCCTGGGGATATAGGTGTCAAGCAATGAAAGGTGCCTGCTTAGATGCCAGTGAATCTGTTTAGAAAGGAAGCATTTCCAAAGTAGTGAATAAGAATTGAAGAGTTTCTCTTGTGTGTTATGTTAAAGTTAGTAATTATGACAGATCATCAAAACATATAACCATTTTCTAAATCCATTATTGTTTTACATATAGATGGTATTCAAACACTGTTTAATTTCCCTAAAGTTTTTATTGTTATGTTTTCTGAACTTTGAATAGCTTTGTGTGAAGTGTACTGCTGATTATCTTCTACTTCTGAATACCTAATTTTGCTGTATCTTCTGAGTTTCTGTTGAATTCATTACACTATCATTAGAAAAAGAAACCCTTCACCATTATCTGTCTCACCTCTCCATTCCTCCCTTAACTTTCTCTGTCCTTTCTCAATATTCTATGGTTCTGAGCTTCCCTCTGACATTTCACACATTATTCATTTTTTATTCTCCTCTCTCCTCTTCATTTAATATTTCCTTATGGAGTCCAGTCACCCGTCCTTCTCATCCACCTTTTTTACTCCTGCCAGTTGGAATATGGCTTTTTTTTCACTTGTTCTGTTTTGAAACTGTTCCCAACATTTTTCATGAAAATAACGTCAGAGTCTTCCAGCAGTTTTCATTTTATTTTTCAGATTTTCGTTGAGTGGGAAGGATAAGAGCAGAAGGGAAAAGTCTGATTCTTACCAGAAACTACTGCTAACCATAAAATCTCTCACCCTCTTAAAAAAATCTCTCACCTCTCACCAAAATAGTTCTTTCAAGGACTTGTGCAAGCTTTTACCCATCATCACTGCATGCTCCCTATCATAGATAATCACACCTGTTGATAGAGTACCTGCCAAAACCCAGCAACATAAGAAAGTTAAATCTGGATTTCATACACAATTGAGAATGCCAGTATAGCAGACTGATTTACAGCAGGTGCCTTAGTGACTCATGATGGCCACCTGACTCTGCCAAAAATGTACTGAGCATGGTATCCTTTGTGGAAGCATCCCTCCTGCCCACAATGACACCAGCTGCTGACATGCATTGCAAAGGAGTTTGCAGACTTCAGTTTACAACGTTTTATTGATCAAAAAAGTTTAGTAGCAGAGGAGAAGCTGGCTGCTTAGAACTACAGTAAAACACTCGATTTCAAATGGATCAGAATTTTGCACTTTAACAATTCTCAGGTAGGTTGAAGTTGCATCTTGCAACACCACCTCTCCCCCTTCCTACAGGGCATCAGGAAACAAGTAGATGAAGCCACACAAAACAAACTTAGAAGTTCAATTGCCAAGTGTGTTGAACTTGTAAGGATGCGTACACGGATAAAAAGTGGAACTAGTCTGAATGTGGTAAAAGCATAGCTGGTTTTAAAAGGGAATATCCATCCACAGCCTTCTTGAATAACTGCACAGTGCATTACATAATGGGGCTTGAATCTCAGTTGTCCCTAGGCTCTACCACAAACCACGGGATTAATAATTAATCATTAGCAATGTACATGTTAGACTCACTTTATAGCTGCCTGAATAATTCTGATTTAGTGGAGCAGTGCTGGAAATAGAAACACTAGAGTACACACTAGCCTAAGGAGGCCAGTGAAACTTAGACCAGAGACCTGCTGGTTATTGTCTGAGATGGCATCAAACAGACCTCTTAGCTCAGAGGCAGCAGAAAGGCAACCCTAGTATTTTGTCTTTTTAATTATGATCAGCTATGGTGTTACTGTCAAAGCTACCTTTGAGTGCCCATTTTTGATGTGTTAATGTCACTATTGTTTCAAAGTGAACTCTTGAGTCAGGCTGATTTTAATAGTATATAGATGTAGTTACTGATTTGGAATTACAACCTTGTATGCCAGGCTAGTTAGACAGCTTCTGTATAATATCTCAAGTGTGTTTTGGATTAGCACCAAGTGTGACCTCTTGGAATGTTTATGTTATTTAAAATTATAGTTGTTGTACAATAATTCTTATTGTGCAAACTGCAAATCTCTGTAACTCTACAGCTGGGAATTTAAATTACTTCTGAAAAATTCGTAGAACATCTTTCTTCTTACAGGTGTTGAATTAACAGTAACTTGAATAACCAAGACCTAACTCCTCTACTTCAGGGTTATCTTGCCTGCAGTCAGCCAAAACAATTGCTAGAACAGCAATGTTGCCCTCTTGGGTCTTCACTTTAGATCTTTCAGTCAGATTTGGTACCACAGCACTGGATTTTTAATCAAAATTTGTGGGAGGTCTGCTTGTACACACATGTAAAACATGTATTTGTCCTTAAAAGTTTTGTACTAGCAATTACTAAATGTATGTCTGCATTACAGTTTTATACCAAAGTTCGCTTCCAAATAAAGCTCTCATGAAATAATATTTATATGAAAGAATGGCATAAAATGGTCTTCATAGAAACTAGGTAAAAAATATAAGAACTCAGTTCTGAAGATTTTGCTTTAAAAAATGCTATGAGCTTTCCCTCTCATTTGAAATATTTATAAATTAGTTGTCAAATTGTTTTTACTATGTAAATATTGTTTACTCCCTGTCACTGTGTCAAAGGTTTGACGTTGGCACAAGGCCAGTGCCTCTATAACGATATACTGTCCCTGGTATCTTTTGTGAGATGTGACCAAAAACAGAGCAAAACAGTGTCTAATTTAGAAAGCAAAAGGAAAAAAACTTTATTACTTATAATAGGCAAAGAAGACACATACAGAAGAACATGGAAACTTTAAAAAAACACTCTTCCTCCCCCCCCCACCAGTTCTCAACTTAACAAAACAAACTGAAAATTCCCCATCACGTTACCACCTTTTAGATAATTAATCTTCAGTCTATTACCACCCTTCCGATAATCAGTACTCAGCTCGTTGAGGAGAGATAGGAGTCCTTCTTGCACCACATCGTGGCCTCTTCCTCCATGTCCAGTGCTCTCACCACTGTGCATGGACCAGAGCTGCTTCTAGGGTTTCTCTTTTTTAAAGATGCTTTGGTTAGTTCCAAGAAACGACAGCCTCTCAAATTTTGGGGACACTTCTCATCTCTGTTCACACTACTGTCCACTCTTGGCTCCAAGCCAATGCCTCTCCCCAGATACAGTTTCTATGTTATAGAAAAAAAATGAGTCCGTCCATGGCTATACAAAAGAGTCCAGCCAAAGCCACTCCATCATCTCCTCCCACCTAGGATTCTTTTCAGCGTTCTCTGACAATCTTCTACTTACACAAACTTCCATCATCTTTGCTCAGTTCTTTCTATCTGTCTTCTTTAAATTCAGGAGGATTAGTATTTATAAAGTTTCCATCATTTACAAAAAGGGTTAAAATCTTGGGCTTTGTTTTCCCAGAACTCTCACGGTATTTTTGCTGCTGGGCACTCTTCTCGCGCCACCCCCCCATACTCCTTCGGCCGTACTGTCTAGTTGTTGATATCAAATTTCAAGGTGACGAAGATCACACACACGGTTTCTCAGTCTCCCTCCGGGGGGGGGAAGGGGGGGAGGGAAAGGGAAAAGAAGGCTGTCTGCCACCCTTCCATCCCACAGGATTTTCCTCTCCCCCTCTGTGCCTGAGGTTCCGGCCCTACCTCGCCCAGGCCGCATGGCTTCCCTCCCCCGCCCAGCCAGCCGCTGGGCAGGGGAGATCCCTCCGTCCTCAGAGACCGGAACCAAGAGAGAGCTTTCTGGAGAGCCCTCTGCTTTTAACCCCTTGTGTTCTCAGAGGCGGATCCTTGTCCTCAGTGGCCACACCAGGTGCCAGTCTTTAAACCTGAGCACTCATTGGTTTGACCACTGAAGTTCAGAAAAAACTCATTTTTTTCCAAACTACGACACACTGTCACCCTTCAGTTCCTATCATCATGAGCTGAGCACTTAAAATTGAGCTTTGAAGCTTCTGAACAAATGTTAAAAATGTTTTCCACCCTGGAAAATCCAAGGCTCCCCACTACTAATTAGTGCTGCTAATATGTTTTGTGACTTTTTTCTTTTTCAAACACTGCTTGAAAAACATTTGGAAGTGCCTCATATATTTCACCAATCAAAATTATCATGTGTATTATCTTTTTGTATCTTTGATCAAAAGCACCATTATACAAATAAAACTAGCACCCATCAAGTAAATTTAATTTAGAAACCAGCTGCAGCAGACACTATATCAACATGTAAAGATACAGTTAGTCTTCACCAGAAAAATCAAAATAAAACCAAAACCTCTGAGACAAGTTTCATATTCCCCTTTTCCATTCTTACATAAATGTGCTAAAAATGGGAACTAGATAACTTATTCCTCTGACAAAAAGAATTCTGGACTAACAGAATTGCAAACTTCCTAAAACTGTTCTCTCTTCCTAACATGCTTCTTCTCCAGCACACTCATTTATCCACAGCAAGCTCCACTGGCAGGTAGGTATACATCTTGTGGCTTCAATTGTTTCTATTTTATGGTCACAAAAAGACTATGTGCCACCTTGAAAAATGTGCACAAATTGAGTCATAAAGTGGGTACACAATGCATAAAGATGTTCTTCAATGGACTCAGTAATGTTAGTGGTTTCTGCTTGTAATTTGGAAGCACAAAACTAGAGGATCTGTCAAAACTAGAGGATCCTCACAGGACTGATCTCTCTATTTCCACCTGGACAAAGTAAGCATAGAAAGCATGCAAACAAGAATTCTCTGTTCACTGCCAATTCATACTCACTTGCCATGTTTATGAGAAAAGGATACGAGGAGCAGAACAGTGGAGAAACAGACCCAGTGTACTTTTCTGTTTTCTCCTGAAACATGTACCAGCAAAAACCTGATTAGAAAGAAAAATTTGTTCTGCCTAATAGGAGCTAGCAAGGAACATATGGCATGACATGGATTGTACACATTGAGACATCAGTCAACATGGCAAGAAGCTGAAGCAACATCCACAAATTACGACCTTAATTGCTAAAAATAATTAAACAGACTGGCAGACATTTTAAAAATCACACATAGGCATCCAGTAGCCATAGAAAGTGAGTAGGACTTGGTGATGTAAATAATGATGTCATTTATAGTTTCAAATGCTTTACCTATTATTTGAAATATCTGTACTCAAGAATTTGAAAAATATTCGAGTGCTTTTATGCCCAAGGCTGACTGGTATAATCTTCACTAATGTACACAGTAGTTTTAACTCATTCCTTTCTATCACTGTGCCTCTACATACTGTATTCTCATTTTAAATCAGTTGGATATTTATGTTGTTCCAAGTTTTCAAAAATATGTGTCATAGTTGTCTGTAAACATGCAAAGTATTGCAATTTTTAGAGGAAAGAAGAATTTTTCTGAAAGTAAAGGCAAAAGCAAAAGTTATTTTCATTAACTGTCAGTTAATTAAAACCCCAAATGGATCTACTAAACTGTTTTGTTGTGTTTTTTTCCTTGTATCTTTCATCAGAAAAATGAACACGTTTAAAGAAGAAGGAATTATATGCAGTTTTAAAAAAATAAATTTGTTTAAATAACTGTCTCAGAGATTGAAGTAACTGTGGGCAATTGTACATGATTCCCTGAAAAGACAGCATAGTGTTACACATGTAACAGCTGAGTCCAGATAAACACTGACAATTTACTAAAAATGACATTACCTAAGATTCAGCTTTCCAGTAAACTTTATTATTGCTGAATTAATTGTGAATGTCATGATAAATGAATAAAATAGAGCTGCATGACAACAGCAAAACTGAATGCCTCCCGATTTCTTTGCGAAGAAGCCCCGCCAAATTAAGACTTGTCCATATTCATGACCTCTTTTTCCTCCAGCTCTCCATGAATATTCAGTAAACAACTTTTCTTCAATAGAATATTCATGGTTACGAAAAATCTCTGCAAATCAGTATATGTAGGAGTATTTGCACTAGTATGCTGGCATATTGAAGAGCTCTTTTATTATTTGCACAATAAACTCATTAACTGATTAAGAACATCCAGTTCAATTAAAAAGAGCGGGGGTCCTTCACCTCCTTGGAAAGATTGGGTCTTCCAACCAGAGAGTGCAATGTGGCTTAGAAAATCAGTGTAACATAATCTCAAACACTTCTGCGGGATCCAGCTACCGAGACACTCGGAGCAATTTGATAGGGAAAAAAAAAAAAAAAAAAAAAAAAAAAAAAAAAAAAAAAAAGGAAGAAGGTAACAGGTAACCTGCCCACGGTACAGACAAGGGCTTGCTTGGCTCCTTGGGAAGCAGCCGTCACCAAACCTCGGGCGGAACTGCAGCGCTCCCGCTCCCTCATGCTCCCTTCCCGCAGCGCTCCCGCTCCCTTCCCGCAGCGCTCCCTTCCCGCAGCGCTCCCGCTCCCTTCCCGCAGCGCTCCCTTCCCGCAGCGCTCTCGCTCCCTTCCCGCAGCGCTCCCGCTCCCTTCCCGCAGCTCTCCGTTCCCGCAGCGCTTTCCCCGGCCCGCCACCGCTAGTCGGAGCCGGCAGACCGCGCACGGCCGCCGCCTGCCCGAGGGCACCGGCTGGGGCTGACCGCCTGCCCCTGCCCTGCCTCCCGGCCGGGCGGACGGGACATCCCTCCCTCCCTCCCACTGCTTTTGGAGCGCGCGTGGCTGTGACTGCTGGAGTGCAAAATCCTGTCTGCTGTTTCATAATTAGAGAGTTACGGCCTGAAAAAATCGCAACTGGATCTTTTAGTACGAGCTAAGTCATCATGCTCTAGTGATTTCTAGATGTTTCTCTTCCTAGTCTCGCTTCAATTTTAGAGCATCCCAGTGTCACAACTTCAGGCTGAGTGACAGCAGGCCTGGTAAGGATTGGTTTGGTTTCCGTGTGGAGGCTCTGGTGGTGTCCTCACTGCAGAATCTGGACTACTGTTAATTTAACACTTCGTTAGCTTTCAAAGTGTCAATAGGATGACAGCTGATGTTTACTTAGGATACTGAAAGGAAATTCAGAACTAAATGTAGTTCTTAGTATGTGCAAAAGGTTTTGTTAATTTATACTGTTCCGTGTTCCCAAAACTCCTACAAGATTTTATAGAGTGTTGGAAAAAAACCCCTGTAGCTTAAAAGCCCATATGAAGCTGAGAACAATTGCGCAATAACAATTTTAATACCATTTCCGAGATAAAATCTGCAATCATAAAAACGAAAGCTGGATTTCATGTCCCCTGTTCTAATCATGTATTTTAGAAATTTAATTTACTAACTGCATCACTTTATGTTAGCATGTTTGTGAGAAATATTACCTTACACTCATATTCAATTATTTACCTCGTTATTATGATGGTTCCTAGCAATAAAAAATTGTTTAAAAGTGATAATGAAAGATACTTATTTCCAATTTCCACGTGCATATGGATAGTAAGGAAGATATTATTATTATTATTATTATTATTATTATTATTATTATTATTATTATTACTACTACTACTGTTATTTGTGATTCTCTTAAATGTTAAAGAATGATCAGAGCTGGGGATGAATTAAGGAATAACAGAGCTAGAAAGATGTCACAAATTCAGTACAAAGGATGTGTTGAAATGGAGCTGTTGAGATTAGAAAAGAAAGCTGTCACAGTCTTGATATTTTTTCCCTGAGAGAAAAATCAGACACCTGTGGTGAGAATACTTTCACTGTTACCTTGTACTCCTGAAACACAGCACTGCAATCACTAGGTTGAGACCATAAGCTTTGTACTGAGTTTGCAAGGCCTTGGTCTAGCCCTGTCTGAACTCTTCCTGACTTGCCTGAAGCTGGGGTTTTTCCTACAGAAAATTTTTTGGTAGGAGGAGGATAGATCAGGAAATGACAAAGAAATGACAAGTTACTCCCTTTATATAAACACCCTGCTGAAGGTACTGGCTTTAAGATGCAGAAGATGAGAGGAAGGAAGAACATAAAGCCAGGAAAATGGTTGAAACTGGTAACAGAGCACTTAACAATTTAAACTACTCTATTACGATTTTTCAGACTTTGTCTATATAGAAGATTTTTTTTTTTTCTGTAATGGTGTTAGGGAGACACTAGCTGGTTGAATTATAGGAAGGGTAAGTACAATAAAAGAAAGTCCAGGCAAGCAGGGAACATAGAAATCTTTTGAGAAGTTTCAGTGGTGGTAAGAAAGGAGGCATGCAGAATAGAAAGCAACATTGGAAGTTCTCCATTTAAAATAAGTAAACAATATATTAGCAGTAAAGAAAGAAGTGTCCATAAGGATTACTTCAGAAATTATCTTGAAAATTACTAAAATATCACAGTGATTGAAATGTTTGTGTTGTTATGGTTTTAGGGTGTTTAAAACATTTCCTGTTTAAAAGAAATGCCTACAGTGAATCTCCACTGAGTTGTACTTACATAAAGGACAAAGCATTCTGAAATTTTTTGTGAAAATGGACCTCTTACTCATGTCCTCAAGGGGCAGAAGTGAAATAGACTTTTTCTTCTAGAGCTCCCTGTAGCTGTGGAAAATTCAGTCCACAGTTTTTCCTTTGCCTGTTGATAACTGGGAATCTGTACACCATGCATAGCTGACTGTGCCATATTGCTCACTAGGTCTGAGAAGTTTCTTCTAATCCAGGGCTGTAGTCTCACTTGCTGCTTCTAGATACCTGCTTGGATAAAACTGCATCTAAAGCAACTAAGGCAATGGACAAGTGGGATGAAAACAGTTACTCCACTACAGTAAAGTTTTTCTAGATATAAAGGTACTACCATGATACAAATGGGTTAGTTAATGCTACACTAGGATTTGCAGCTGCCAGGATTCATTGGAGGCTATCCTAATCCAGCAAAAAGGGCCAAAGCACAGGATCAGGTACTGTCCTGTGAACTGTCCAGTGTCCTGACATGTTTTTGACCAGAGTTAATTGTGCAATCCCAGCTCCTCCTGGGCATGGCTGTAGGAACAACATGGGTGTCAAGGGGAAACCAGGCACCAGCTGCAGAATTTTACTTCAGTTAATCAATTGCTAACCAGCACAGATTTCTGGTTACTCTTCTAAGGACTGGGAAAGAGAGGAGCACAAACAGCTAAGCAAACACAAACATCTATCCTTCCCCCTCCACAAACTCAGCTTAGTGTATTTTCTCCGCCAGGTACATTCAGCTCTCCAAAATTTCACTGGAGAGGGGACAGGCAGCGGGGAAGCTGAGCTGATAAGCGTGTAGTTTAGTGTTGCTCTAAGCAGAATATTTTACTACTGCCCTTTGGCCTGTGGCTCCCTCTCACATACAACTGAGCTACTATACTATGGCTACTGTATTCTAAATACTTTGCATACTCTAAAATCGCTTGCTACTTAAGTTTTCTGTTAGCTGCAAAGGCTTATGTAATGGGTTTAAAACATGAGTATTTTCCCTCTTGCAGGCATGCCCAAGGAGTTAGGTCATGGCTATAAAAATAAATATTTCTATGTACATATAAATGTACATATTACATAAGAAGAATCAAGTGACTTACAAACATTCATTAAGTGTTGATACAGCTGGGCACTGATCAAGAAAACAACCATCCCAGGCAGATGTCTGACAATCAGCCTTCTTTTGGGGTGTGACACAAGGATCCTTCCCACTTGTTTCTGTTATTTGATGCACGCATGAAATAGGCTGCTTAGGTGGTATGGGCTGCTTTCTCATATACAGTTTAACCCTCATTCATAAACACTACCTCATAGCGCTGAGTCAATTAAAGCTGAAACAGATCTTTGTTTATATTTTAGTGTTTCCTTTATGACTTGTTCAGATTTTTATTTCTATACAAAGTGATGTGAGACCAAATAAAAGAGGATATAATCAAACTGTCAAAGGTTATACCCCTAGGGTGATGTTCAGTTTCATAATGATGAGTTGTATTTATTTTCCCCAAGATTAAAATAAAAAACAAAAATTAATTTTTTCAGCCCTAGGCTGAAAAATACCCATATATTTCAGTGAAGAGTTCGAGACTACAAATTATAAAATATTATTCTTCTCAAACCCCTGTTGCTGATGATACTTAAGAATGCATTGCTCTGCTTAATAGTACATTCACTCAGTCTCCTGCACTGTACAGTACTAGGTCTTGACCTTCATGTTGCAGACAATTTCAGTACTTTTGCTTTGTATTCACCTAATATTTTATTTTAATTTTTACTTCTCCAGGGACTATCTTCTTGTTAAGATTTTTCCAGTTTTATTTAAACAAGAGGTAAATAATTATACTTTCTCATTACAGAGATCCTTTTGAAGCCTTCAGTTATAACTGTATCATGTTTCATGACTTTGATTCCTTTTACTTATCCTCTTAATTTTTTGTTATTAGAAAATTGATTTTATCAAACATTCAGTAAAAAATATTCTTTCAGATTTAATGAAATGCCAGTAATTAAGTTTATATTTTTGGTATTCTAAGAACCCACTCTGCCTTCCCAGACTTCTAGTGCATACACAATGACTCATTTGTGTATGGTTTTTCTCACCTTATTAACTATTCAACAGACCTGACAGTTATTGTGAGATTTCCATTTGTTATTTAATACTGTAAGTCAGAAATATATGTATTTGTTCCTAGTGTAGAAACTATAGTAGTTTATTTTTTTTCCTTGATGTGTTTAGCCAAAGAATCTATCATGTGAAAAATAGAAGTCACATATCTACTTAGAGAAAAATAGAACACAGGTATAAAAAACAACTGAAAAAGTCATTCTTCCATCTATCCTAGTGACCTAAATAATTCCTGATGGGTATTTGTCTAACCTTTTTCTTAAAAGCATCCAGTAACAGAAATTCTGCATCACTGCACTCCATTCAGAACCTGATCAGTCTTTCCTTTAGAATGTTTTTCCCAATGTCCTATGTTGCCCTTGAAGCCTGTTATTTGAGAGCAATATATCTCTTTTTCTCAACATCTATTTACTTATTCAAAGGCTGCTATGATATCTTCTCCCCTTTTTTCCCCAAGACTTAACAACCTCAAATACCTTCCTCAGCAGCCATAATTTACCAGACCTATGGCCAGTTTCATTGCTTTTCTCTGGACTCTGTAATTGCTTTATGTCTTTCCTGAAGCTTGATGGAGTACTTGAGCTGAAACCTTACTTCTGCATTAAGCAGGATAGAAGGATTACTCCTACAGGTTATATTCCTGTTGACAAATCCCGGTAGGATATTTGCCTTGTTTCCAGCAGCTTAATAACATTGAGTCATACAGAATTTGCCATCCACTCTCAATCTGAGATCTTTTCCTGCAGAATTTCCACCCACTTAGTTGTTTACTTTCTTGCACTAAATAGACGATGAGTCCTGCAAACACACAGAACTTTACTTTCTTCTTTGCTGAACTGTATCTGCTACATCCTTAAGATTTATTGACAAGAAGTATACACTTCTGATTCCAGTGCCTATAGACGCTCATTGGGGAGCAGTAACAAAACATTATAATAAAATCCTGTCATGGAAGCCCTGCTTTCAATTTCATTGCTTATGCTGATACCAGTAAAGGTTTAAACTATTAAAAAAAAAAAAAAAAAAAGGAATGGAAAATCAGTTAATATATCTGGAAGGGAACACCATTTAGGTTAGAAGGCTCGGTGTAGAGATTTTTTTTTTTTATTTTTATTTCACAAAAAATAGCTGAAGTGACAGCCTTGGGCAGCTAGGTCTTCTTATTCTTCTACAGAAAATTCTGCCTGAACAGTGGAAACACACACTTCTCCTCTAATGTGTTTGGAATCTTAACCCCGGAGAAACAACTCCTTGTAGTGCAAAGTCAATTCATTTTCCACATGCACTCAGTTCCTGGTCAGTCTGTCAGGACTGCCTATGGCAAGGATTTTGGAATATGGACAGTGGTTCTGTAAGGACCATGTTAAATGAAGAAGACTATACATTTTTAGGGCTGGCGTGCACAGGAACTTTGCACTATTTTAACTGTCCTGATGCAGTTGAACTGTTGTGACTTTTTAGTATGGACTCACTGTATTTTTACCATCAATAGAGCCAAAATGCAAGCCATCAGGGACACTTGATTTAATCCTACATTATTATGTTCCATACTTGTATGGTAAATACAGTTTAAGGGGTTTCAACTCTCCTGCCTTTGTAAATCCCCCCAGCCCTGCTCTGCACCTCTATATTTCCCCACTCTCCTTTACCATGATGTTACCTTGTTGGGACTGCATTGCAAAGTACATCAGTGCTAAAATTAGAGGAGATAATAGCATTAGGTTTTGGAGGGTTCCACTGCTCCTGTTTGCAGCCCAGCCATGTAAGAGTTCCCCAAAAAAACCTGAAAGGGGGTAACTTGGAATGCTTGGTGAGAAAACATGGGTAAAAGAGGCAAGTAGTGATAACCTTCTAAAACACATTCCCTGCTGCAGAACTTTTATACCGTGCTGCTGACTGACTCTCAAATCCACCTGTTAAACTGCACAGCTGGGGGAATGGAAATCAGGATCAAAGTTTTACTTCAATGAATAGTTAATTGTGCAAGAAGAAACAGCAGTAAAAATGACAGGGATTGAAAAAGGATGACCCCCACAGAACTGAATAGTTTAGCTGCCTAGTGGCTGCAAACCTGTTTGAAATCACACCAGTGAACCATTTGAAAACTGCCATCTTTTACCACTGGGTACAACAGGTAGGAACTATCTCTCTCAGGAAAGATGTGATCTGGCTTTCATGCATAATGCAAAAACTCTGAGCAGAGTCACATGCCTTTCTTTGACCTTCAAAGGGCAGAGTTTATCCCCACTTCCTTTCATGGTGTTTTCTATAGTGGTTCAATCCATCCTTACTCAGAACCATGTTGAGTTTCATCAGGCCCATTGTCAGTATCTGGCTTTACTGCAGAGTCTGACAGTGCTGTGTGAAGATATCAAAGTCCATTTTAAATGCCTCCTACTGCAGGGAACTTATATTCTCAAGGTACATTAGTCTGCACAACACGCTGTAGAGTGGACTGTTTCAGTACCCAAGCTAGGTATTTCTGCACTGGAAATCTGAAGGACAAAAACGTAACATAAACATACCTTTCCCCCAGGTGCCTCTCCCCTGTGAGGCACTGAACAGGGACTCTAACTCAGTTGAAATGATCTGATTCTGTTAATCAGCGGGATACCTAAAAATGTAAATTGCACAATTGCACAATTAAACTTTCTTTTTATGGAACACAGGGGTATTTAAGAATTTCAGTCTCACGATTTCCAATAAAATTTAGCATCCTAGACCTATGATATTTAAAGACAGATAGTGCATTTCTACTGAACAAGTGAGAGACTAATACTCTACCTTTGAGATCTGGGTTTTATAGATGACATTGAAATAAGGGCATAGGCATCTAAAGTGGGACATAACCAGGATTTAGGTACTGAAATACAAAACACAGATGCCTGAAATATCTAATTTGCTGCTGCCTACTCATGGCTGAAATCTGCAGAGCTCTGAGTTTCCCAAATCAAAGCTCTCATGGCACCTGAAGTTCTACTTTGGGATTTACTAGAGTGAAGCACTGATCTTCGACTAAGTCCTATCAGGCTTCACAAAGTAGGTTGTTCTCTACTATGTTTGCAGAAAGGCCTTGTTATAAATGCGTTTGTCACAGCTTCAATCTCTTAAACTCTACCAGAGCAGACCAACTGTGCTGTTTTTGTAATGAAGCTGATATATAAAGTGGGATTTGAAGAGTTAAAGCACTCATTCACAACAGAGGTTACAGATGCTTTCCTTCCCATACCTGTCAGAGAGAATTTTAACTCTTACCTTCTATAAAAGCGTTTTTCACATAGCTATACATGGGTGGTTGGGCTAGGAGATGGGAACAGAAAAAAAGGAATCATCCCATTACTGCTGAGGCTATTCCACTTTGCATATAGTAAGTTTTAAATCTGGAACACATGAAGTATGACCACAACTTTTAAACAGTGGCTTAAAAACCAGATCTTGCAAAACAGTAAAACATCAAAATATTTAGATGAGGGAAATGAAGTTCTCCTGTATCCCAAGCTAGCCTGTAATGACTAGAACACTCCATACACTAGTGAAACCATCTATGTTCAGTCTTGTTTGTAATTATTTTACAATTACAGATTGTTTTTAATAAATAGTTCAATAATCATTAAAAAAAAAATCAGTATTCTGAGTAGGAACTCCATGGCTTCCTATAATAAAAGAGTCTGTTATCTGCTCAGGCAAAAGATATAACTTTAAAGCAATCTGGACAGTAACTAAAAAATAGATTAGAAGTTACAAAAAAGTTCCACTTCCTGCTCTCATTTTCCTGGTGCCTTCACCTCCGGTTGTGCTCCCATCTGTACTTCCCAGTGGAGTTAACAGAAGAACTGGGTGTGTTCTGCACAGAGGGTAAGGAATTAAAGGATCTGGTGAGAGGGCACCTTCCACTTTTCTGACTGCCAGTGATAGCTGGTCAGTAGTGGGAAAACCCAATTTTATTACAGTGCTCAAGCACATGATTACTTGTTGTCAGAGGCTAGGACTGAAACATGCCTGAAACTAACTACATTGTTTCTGAATATGCCATGTTGACACCTTACATTTGATAACCAGGTCAGTAAAAATCAGTTTTAAACAGCAACTCTCCTTAGAGGTCTAATGTTTCAATTGGTAAAGTTAATTATTTTCCCTTACATGATAATCTTTCAAGGGGAAGACTGAGATGCCATATTAGAGAAGTTCATAATCATTTGCATTTCTGTGCAGTCTGTTGCAGGGACCAATATAAGTCTTCTACTTCCAGTGCTGTCTATATCACAGCTTGCCTTGATGATAAACACAATTGAAACAAATCATGCCTTCATATATATTAAGGATTTTTTTTCATGTACATTCACTGTGGTATGAATGAAAACTAACAATTACCACCCCCCTCTGCCCAATTTCCAAAGGAATCTCTTAGTCTGTCATTTTGATGAGTTAAGAATAGTTTGTTTGGCTCGTTACTTCCAATTATAACACACTGCAGCTGCAAATACAATGACAAATCCTTAAGCAGTTGTGTGTTGTAAGGTGAAATTAAACTTTAATGAAGCAGACAGGTTTCTAAGAAATACTGAGCTCTACAGGAAACATGGCTGCATGCTTCTTTTTTTACTTAGCTACATTTAAATAAAAAGATTAAAAAATTACAAGTTAGTTACTGTGTCTGAGGGTTCCCAGAAAACAAGAAAAGCGAGAAACAACAAATCAAGAATGTGATAGCATCAAGCCATCCAAATGCAAGCATCCAAACTGCCTAAACTCATGGATTTGAACTCTTTTTTAGTTCAGACTTTTCTTAACGTCTGCAGATACTTACTGAGCAAACATCCCAGTGATGAAAAAATGTCTGATCAAGGAACTGAGTATGTTGACACTTTAACCTTTATGTACTAGCACACTGTATTACTTTTTTATCTTGAAGCAAGAGTAGGAATCATTTGATTAAATGTGGATTACCTATACAAAGTTGATATGTATAAATGAGCTACCCGACTTGACTAATTTTATAATCAGTGAAGAGAAACATGCACTTTTGGGGTCTGATTCACCTTGTGATTCATTTTGTGTTGAGGAAAGCAAACCACATATCAGCCATAAACCCTGCTGGAGGCCCTTAAGTGTAAATCTAAATTCTAGCACATAGACAACTGACATATGTTATAGATTATTATGTTTACATAGATGTATATGTCACTGTTTTACTGAAAACATATTAGACAGTAATAATATTTACAGTGTCACATAGCTTTTTCTACTCTGTTACTGTAATTCTGTGAAAACCAAGATGTGTTAAAACCATTAGCAAGGAAGGAACAATTTTTCTAACCTATAAGCTACTGAGTACAAAGAGAAATATCAACTTCATTTGTTTGGATACCTTTTTGTTTTCAGTTGGATATTTTCTGTAAATCACCTGTAGTTTACAGGTAACTATAAACACTACATTTTTCAAATAAACTATTAGGAAAAAAAACAACCAAACAAGACACTGGTTTTGTCTTGAATCAAATTGAATCTGCTGCAGATTAATTACTATTTTATCCAAAATTAATTTTTATATTCTTTGCAATTATACAGTGCTCTAAGGAACTTCAAAATAATCACTATATGAAACTACACACTATTTTAGCATTTTAAAAGTCCCTAGGAGTTTTCTTAAACTTTGTCATGACACATTGATTATGCTACAGTTTTAATGACTGTATTAAGATAATACGTTAATAGAGTTGCAATAATTTTTCAGAGAAGCTTCCAGCCATTCCCTTATTTACATGCTAAGCTGTCTGGCTCCCCAAATTACATCCAAAAGTCCTTCAGTGGTTCCTCTGACACCCACCCTCACTGACTCTGCTGCCCCCGTGTGCTGTGGATGAGCGCAGCCATTAGCAGCCAAAGTTGGAAGAACAGCATTACAGGAGCAGCACTCTGAAGGACTAGGTTGTTTACCTAGAACGTGAGTTACCCTTTACCTACAGTCAGATAAAAACAGTCAGATCGTGTTATAAATAGACATTTTCTGTCCTTTCTTTGTTTCTCTTTGCTGCATGAAACTCTCTACTTTCAATTTTGCCATCTTCTCAAATACCGTCATCTTTCACACTGTTAAGTAGTACTAGAAATATTGCCAGTGTTCATAGAAAAGGGTGCGACAGTAAAATCTGGAGTAGCATTTGGTATTGAAAAATCCAGTCTGTGTAAAAATGTGATTTTGAGGGCTAAAATGAAAAATACATAGAATATTTTTGCAGATGAAAATGCTTAATAAATGATGATATGAATGCACATTTCCATCATAAATATTATCTCTCCAGTAAAGGCAACTAAAGCAGAGAAAACCCACCCCATGCTCACTGCTGCTGCACTCTTCACAGGACAACAGACAGAAAATAAACCAATTACAGACTAGTCTGGCTGCTACATTACAGAGCTACCAGTAGCTACTCACTCATGAATAAGAAGTGTCTTCATGCAAATTGGAGACCTACCACAAAACATTAGTGACAGTCTAGTGAGTATGTCCAAGGTTCTTGAAGCAACATGGAAACATTTATGGAAATACGTATTTCTTCACCATTAAATCTTGTTAATGCACTACAAATTTTAATCCTGATGAGTTTGTTCACTCTTTCCCACACAGGACTGAACAGTGAGACCAAAACACCCCACCAAGGCTGTCACTTTATATTCCAGTCACACTTGGGGACATGGCTTCCCAGTCCTGGCATTTCAGCCTGTTGAGTCTAAAGAAGTAACTTATTATTCTGCACTCAAAGCCAACGTTCTCCACTTGAGACACAATTCCAAAAAAATTAGTGTCAGATGAGAAAAGCATTAATTCGTTTTCCGTGTAAATTGGTTATCTAATTCTTGACAACTTGGATTGTTTCTGCGTGCAATGCTGCAGGCAAGAGAACTCTTAAGAGGGAAAAAAACCAAAAGGAGGAGGAGGAGAGATATTGAAATATGCACAGAGAGCATTATGGGCAGAGCAGGCTACTTTAAAAAAATGTCACAGTTCCTTTCTCTGGCACTGGCCCTAGCACAAGTGGATTATATCTGCATTTCAGATTTTATTAAAAAGAAATAATCAGTAACTCTCAGTTATGGGGAAGGCTTAGGTATATTTATTTAACTTAATTGAAAAGTAATTCCTTATAGGTATTGTATGATTCTTTTGTCAACCATATGACAAATTAATTTTTTTTTCTCTCATAAAACATTACCCCAAACCACAGCAAAACTTGAGAAACAATATACTGAGACAATATCTGAAATAAATTCTAGCTTTATCACTTCATCTAAGTAATTTTATATGTATACAGTTCCATCCATATACTCCAAATATCACTTGCAACTTTTCTTTGAATGTCTTTATAAAGTATTTTCAGGTTTTCTTTTGTTAATTGTTTAGAAGAAGGACTACCATAATGAACCAAATTATTTATTTTGTCTCTTATATGAATATGACTATTGTGCATGTTGCACAAATAAGACATTATTAAAAACAAACAAAACAAAACAAAACAAAACAAAACAAAACAAAACAAAACAAAACAAAACTGGCAATTAAGAGGTCTTCATTGCTGGTTTACAATTCCATCTATTTTTCAAATACTTTTTACAGAAGGAGGAAAATTGCAGCTAGTAAGTCCAGTATAAAAGTATCAACTATAAAGTTAGCATTTAGCAATACCTTCCTGAGCTGGAAACATAAGGCTGTCTGAAAAGTAAAATTATAGTGTTCTCACTAGAAGATATAGTTATGAAACAATGAATTTACCAGGTTATTCACTTTAAAAAAGTCTCTCCCAAGTCCTTCCAAAAAACCCCAAAACCCAACACCCCCCAAAATTACAAAACAAAGAAACAAAACAAGCTAAACCAAAACCCCTTATGGTTATTATATTTTACACTATTGAATTTCAGTAAGTTCAGTGAAAATAATCAAGAAGACACAAGACCTAGCTGAAGATCTCTGACTGAAGTAGCCTATGTAATCTAAATAAAATTTTTATACAAATTGTTTTTATCCACATTTTCTCATTGTGTGTTATGAACAAAGCAGCTTCAGTGCTAGGATGTGAAGAAAAAGAAATGTGTTCATATTTTTATCTGTGGATTCATATTTAATAATACACCTAGACATCAGAATTGTATATCATATGTGAAAGGCATATGTGTTACGTGAAATGAAGCCAAGTTATGGGAAAACAAATGTCGTTATTACAATCCCATATGCATTTTTCACAGGAATAGAAGTGTTATTCATGGAGTCTTGACAAAACTCTAACAAGGGAATGTTTGCAAATCTAAATTTGTCCTGCAACTTGAATAATGCAATTTTTATTTCTGTGAAAGAATTATTAAACTGTTGGAGATGGAGAATTCATGCTTACTTTTCTGTGTTGGCTAATTAATCACATCCCTAAACATTCCCATAAAGTGACTATTCTCGTCTTTAGATATGGAAACTGATATAAAGGGGTAATTGACTTATTTGAATAAATCAAATATTTTAATAGCAATATAGCACTAATGTAATTGAAAACGGAGCTTCCAGTTTCTCAAATGAAAAGAAGCTGCTAGTTACAGCCCTTTAGTAAAAGGACATTGATGGAATCATGTCAGAATGAAAGTTCAATCTGAACTGTATACTAGTGAGAACCAGTATTTTAACAGTTTGCAGAAAGAAGAAAACAACCTTTGTTATTCCCCAAAATACAGGAAACTACCTCCCACTATAGCAGCAATTACCAGCCTGGGTAGCTCACTGACACATGCTACAAGCAAAATCATAATTTACTCTTCTATTTAATTTCCTGTGGATCTGATAGTGTAGGAGGGTTTCATGGACAGTATCTTTCATGTGAGTTGTGTGTCAGGTTTGTTAGATGAGTAATACAGCAATTTTTTTCTAGTTTATGGTCACTGTGCCATATACTACACATAGGCTTCCAATTCTGGATTACCTGGTCATGAAGACATTTTGCAAGCCCCAGACAAGTTATTGTTTCCAGCTGATCCAACATGAGAGATGATTGCAGACAGACAAATTCTGTGCATATTTCCCAGTTCTCGTATCTCTATTGACTTCAGTAGCCATGTTCCAACTAAATGATGGGATGAGACAGCAGCACACACCAATGCTCCGGATATCCTAGGCTCTTTCAGGAAGGGAGAAACAAACTTGGAAGAAAATGACAAGCATTGCCTGACCTGAATAACCGAGAGCTCAGGACTACAGGGGCTGTAAAACATGTCTTCTCTGGTATGTGGATATATCCACAGATGCTATCAGGGAGGTAAATATATTACTGAAAATCATTTCAATAACTTTAGTTTAGAAAGAACTGAAACTTTTTCCTTTCCAAGTGCTATGAAGCATAACAACATAGGCCTTGGATCAAATAAGAAAAGCCCTATTCTTTAAAAGGAATACTAAAACAAAATTAGTTTTTGACATGATATATAACTCTGGCAAGATTCCAAGACAGACCCATGTCCTCCAAAACTGAAATATATGTATAAGCTCAGTTCATGAGGTAAATGAACCTTTCAAGATCTGCTACATTCCAGAGCCTCTTCCCAAGCACAACATTCAAGTCAATTTCATATTTGATGACCAGCAGATGATGTGAATGCCTGGCAGCAACTGTGGCCTATTCATGCTCCTCCAGCTGGCTCATAATGGATTTTCAGTCTAATAAACACCACTGTTCTGTCTCAGTTCTGCAGAACTTCACTGGAAAAATACCATCTCATATTTGTCTTGGTCTTGAGAACACAAGAAATGAGAAAATTAAGACTGAAAATTACTCTGTGCATCTGATTTCTCCCTTTCTAAGTAATGCAATTCTAGTCCTGGGTTTCTCTGTTCCTGGTGATGGACGCAAGTCGTGCAGATGCATTCATTTCTTTTAAATCTGAAACTCTGAATTTTAGTTTATAGAGGCTTAAAATAACTGATCAAAAGCTCTTATAGCCTGATTTCAGAGGATCACAAGTAGCATTACCACTTAGTCTTCCTGTAGGTATTGGTACTTTTATCTAGGGCAGTGGCGAGCTATATGAATTAATTATACAGAAAAGATGCCATGGTTATTCGCTGCGGTGAGATTATACATTATTAATGAGGCTGATATGCAAATGAATCAGTCAGTAAAAAAAAAAATATATGAACTCTTTGCCAAAAACTTGATGCAAATCAACATCTGGTTCAGTCATGGAGGAGAGGCAGTCCCATCTGTCTGAAAGTAAACCATCAGATTTTAAAAAACTTAAAAATCAGAAAGGAACCTTTATTTCCAATCTTTTCTATTAGGCAATCAGTCCTAAGAACAAAAAAATTATGATGTTAAGGCTTGAACTACTCAGACTGAAAGATTGTAATAAAAAAAAAATAAACAAGAAAAAACAAAAAAACTAGTATAACATTTTGGCTTGCTGGAAATGTTGTTTAAACTACTGAAGTTGAAAAACTCAGCTTCCATGGATAGGTTCATTTTGATGAGCCTCTGACCCCTGAGTTAAAAACCTTTACAGCTGATGCAAGATATGTGAATGGAAAAAAAAAGAAGCAACTACAGGGCACCCCTGCTAGAAAGGGTTAATTTTTGAAAGCATTCTGTGATTCCCAGTCCCTCTTTCCTTTTCTCAAGAACCAGATATTTGCCCAATCTGAACCCCTGAACAGTCCGTGTTTTCACAACAGGATTCCTTTTCACCTCACTTCCAGTTAAACAGCTCACATAAACATTTTGTCGCCTCCTGAGCTTGATTATGGTTCTGAGCAGACATTTAACTTCCATCAATAATGTTAGACAGAAATCTATAGTATTTTCTTCTCAGATTCCCCACAGGTTTCAATGATTCCCTTCTCTTTTACTGGGGAGAAAAATCAGGGACCTGGGCTCTGGTGCTCTCAATATTCTCCTATTGATGTCTAGACAGTTGTTACGCATTTGCACTGCATTACAACATGGACAAGATATGTTGTATATGTAGATGGAACGTGACTCATTTAGCTGAATCTTGACTCTTCTGAAGAGAAAAGTGAATCATGAAGAAATTTCTATATGTTAATATATTTAACTCTCATGTGCTTCCTATATGTGAAATGCTTACTTTTAATTTCAAAAATGCAGCATTAAGGAGAAGTCATATATTGTAACAGCTTTGTCAAGAAGCATCTACAGCATTATTTATAATAATTTTTTAGTATAAACTTCTATTTTCAGTCACAATTTCAGAAAAGTTTTTATTTATGCCTTCAAAGATGCATAACCTTAGCGTGTTCCTATTTTAAAACTATTTTGAAAAAAAAATTGATATTCCACAAACAAAAAGGAAAAAAATAAAATTATGAAGATAGGAAAAATATAGAATTATGTAATAATATAGATTGATGCAATTTCTTTTGAAAATTAATTCTTCTAATAATTTCTGAGTCTAAACAATCATTGCTTTCAGAGAAGTGACTGGCCTCATATGTCAAGACTGAAGATTGTGATGTGAAGGACAGGATCAAACAGGGACTGGCTTTTCCAACAATACTACAATATTACTTTTAGATACTGTGCAAATTATTTAAGATAAATTACCTATTTTATGTAGCAAGGCTATAATCCTAGCCTATATACAGAGGTAACTTTCATTAACTAAGTCAAAATCAGTGTTCATGCTCCTGGTGCTATTACATCAAATATGTTCCTGTGCTATATGGATTGTTAACCTTTAGTCTTGGAAGCCTACAGAAAGTAAACATTCTCTCCCGAAAAATATCCCTTAAGCAAAATCAAATACCTAAGATCACTAAACACTGTACAAATATGAACACTTCCAGATTTGCTGCAGACTTCATTACCACTTTTTAAATATGGGTAGTGAAAAACAACATATCCAATTAAGTAACTTTCAGACAAAATAAATTCATTTATATAATTTTCTATCACTGTCTTTAGAGCCTGACCACAAAGTGCTTATATATGGTTAAACAAAAAATGTAACTCAAGCCTATGACTGAATGGATTAGAAAGCATTGGTACATAGCTGTATCAGACCAACTACATTGATCCCTCAGTTGTAGGATTTAGTACCAAATTAGCATCATTAATTTGTTTTTCTCCACTGGCCCTTCCAGAAGAACACTATCAGCAAAACAGAAATGAGAAGGCCTTGATGAAAAATGGATGACAAATTCCACTTCAAAATGGATAGAGGCAATTTCCTGTTTAGGTAAATCCAGACCCAAACACTTCAGCTCTGCCTGATATTTCAAAAGAACATCTCATGTTGATTAGCTCTAGCAATTGTTTAAGAATTGAAAACAACCAGTTAAAATTCAAGTAATTTATGCAGGAAATGTATTGAATGTGTGAACTGTGCATGTCTATCTGCTTCTGTAAAAGTCTGTGTAGTGAAGATTTTTTTTTTCTTCTGCAATGGGGAATGTGCATTATGCTTCAGTTAAATATAAACACTTCCTATTCTATAGCAGTGTCACTATAGCAGTTCAATATCACACATGAAAGGTAGGTTATTACCATACTTTATAATAAGTTTTCATAACATGGAGTGTTTTTTTCAGGGGCATATTTAACTCATTGTCTTATCTCCAAGGCATTTACATTTGCTTTGCCCTGGACACATGAATGAATAATTTCTGATACAAAAAATTCATTTCAGAAAAGGAGAAAAGAGCCAATACAAAGTAGAAAGAATTACCTGATCAGCCTCTTAATTTGACATGTAATCACAAGTTTAAAGACTTCTCAGACCATAATATCTTTCCATTTTAAGGAAGGAGAGAAAATCCTCATAAAATAGTAGAGGATGATGGCAGAATGAATAAACTATATAATGTGGATACTTTACAAACACCTATTGTTTTCAGATACACCTCTATTTCTCTACATATTCCTTTTCTAGGATCTCACACAAATACACATTCTATTGGTTATATAATTTTATGACTTAGGAATTCACATTTTTATCTGGTATTGTTTTCCCCTAATCCATATAAAGTGTCCAGTCCTATATTTTTTATGATTAACTACTTACCTACCTGATGTCATCACTTCTTCTGTAGTTTTGCTAATGGCTACTTATGTTTATAAATATCCTCCCTCTATGAATTTCATTATTCTCAGTCGAAAGAAGTCTAATCAAATTAAATTATTGACTACTGGTATGTCCTTAGGATAACTACATTTACATTCAGTAAATATTTTTAACCACAAAGTTTCATTGTCTTTTGACAACTACTTTGGAAAAAAAGTGGTTCAGCCTCTTTCAGAACAGGATTTTAATTTGAATTGCTTGCCGTAAACTATAGGTAAAGAGAACAAGCCTGATGGAAAAAAAGGGCAAACTCATGGCCATGCTGTGCATTAGAGAACTTCCATGGAAACCATTGTATTAAGAGACTTGTTTGGCTTGTGAAACACATTTAAGAACAAGAATCCTTCTGCAACTGCAAAATCCCACAAAGGATTCCCAGGAAAGCAAAAGCATGGGAATCTCATTCTAGCACTGGAAAGCAAGAATATGGCAATATTTTGTAGGTCTCAAGGAAGGAATCAGCAGAAGTCAGTCAAAAGAAGATAACTCTGTTCCTAATGAAAATAGATGGAGCAAGGTGGCCTTGTCTTCCTCTGCCTCCTAAGAGCTACACAGTGAAGATTCTGTAATGAATAAAAATGCAAAAAAGAGAGGCTTTTAATATCCTCTTCAGAAAAACCATATAAGGAAATCTCCATTTGCTGTCAGCTCTTAGATTTGTAGCAGTTCAGCATGAAGCTCTTTAAAGTATCAGTGTAACCCTTTACATATTATTACTACAAAAGGGACCTGCTGTTCTATTATTTACCTTTCTTTAGGAGTGCCTCCACATTGGCTCTGTACTTGAAAACACTGCCTGCTATGCTAATTCTTGAAGAGGATTTTATTTAAAAATAAATAAATGCACCTTTTTATTATTCACCTAAACTGTTTTCAAAAATTGAAAATTGGAATAAAATTAATGTCTATAATAAGACCAAAGTTTATGTCATCATACAAGTTGCCTATAGATTTGTCTATCCAACAATAGAAGACCTGCCCCAATTACTGTGTATTTATTAGCTTTCACATACACTGTGCACTCTGTTTATGTGAACCATCACTCCACAGCACATCTAGGCCACATTTAAAAATATGTATTTTTTGTATATATATCTTTACATATCCGTGCATGTGTATACAAGGTTGCAAAGAAAGTGTGAGTCCAGATATAGCAGGTAAAGCAATGTAAAATGCAACAAAATACGTATTTTGGCAACTGCATTCATTTTATGTTTCAACCTTGTAACTATTTTCTTATGGCCAATGTTAAGTACCTTGGTAAAATATTTGCTCTTTGTTAGTAATTTAGAAAACAGATGTTTTGTAGATCTAGCCTTGACTACAGTCATGGTTGTGCTAAGCTGAGTGTCAAAGACTAGAACAAGTGCCAGGAATCAAAGATTTCCCATTAGGAAACCTTCAGCAGTCAGGGTGCTTATCCGTAGGGTGCTGATGTAAAGTCATATCAGCCAAACTCGGCTTCTTATAGGACTGCTTTTCATGTGTTTTCTGTTTCATAGTATTTGTAGTAATTTTACTATAATTTCACTTAGTGTGCTGATGCCACATTAAATAGAAGGAAAGAGGACATTTTCCTAACTGGACAGTGGCTGGAGATGATCCACATTTTAGAGAAAGATTGTAAGTGGCAGTAAAAGAAAACAGAATGGAACTATAGATGATAATTTTTATTTGCTCCATTTTGTTTAATTTGTTCCCATCTTTCTTTAATACACAAGTATACATTATTTTACAGAAATGTGAAAATAAATCATTAATTTGTTTTAATCATCTAATTTACTTTTTGTAGAATTGTTGTTACTGTACTCTCTGAGATGTTTGTGAATTTCAGCTGTGTCCCTGGTACATAGGTAGGGGTATGCTGATGGAGCTTCTTCTCATTCACTATAGGAATCATTGATATGAATGTTCACCAGAGAAATCTGCTCAATCAGGTCATATTTCGGAGGAATGCATCACATCAGTTTGCATTCCAAAACTCCCTATTTTCTATACAAACATCTTCTCTTAATGTAATAATTCAATACCATCATCCGTAAGATGCAGGAAATGCAAAATGTATTTTACATAGAGAAGGCCATAGAGATCAAGAAGTGCAAAAATGAGTAGTCCGGAAATTACTTATTACTTATCCTTTGTGACCAGAAATTCAGATGATACTAAGATATGGCAACATCAGATTCCCAGCATAAGGGAGAATTGCACCCAGCAGAAGCCAGCTGGTAATCAGGGAAGATGTGCATTTGGCAGATGCTAGAACTGAGTCTGCCCAGAATGCACAACTTCCTATTCCTTAACAGTGAAAGCAGTACAATCATATTTAGGAATAAACAGACTATCAGACCTGTCAATGAATGGAAACTACTATGTATGGAAGGTGGAATATGGAGAAAAATGTTGAAGGAGGAATATGGGATTTTCTATGATAATTTCTGAATTTCTATCATATTTCTATAATAGTGATTTGAAATCTGAACCCTTCTAAATCCTTTCAGATTACAGTTTGGAAGGAGATGGTAAAAGTAATTGAATTTTACTTTTAAATTATTGTAATTTCTGTCACTAATTATGTTCATCTGGCAAACCGAACAGCTAGAAACAGGGAGAACAATAAACAGAAATGACTAGCAGCATCTTTCTGAAAGAGAAGTTCTGAGAAACTGAGAAAAGAACGTATGTGGTTTCCTGGCTGTATTTATTTTCTGTGAGCTTGTCTCTCTGAAATAGTCTGCTGATCAGCAAGCCATTCAGAAGGTAGTTCAGATATTTTACTTTGAAAATGAATGATGATTTCATGCCCCCTCTACAACACAAAATCCACCTTACGTGTCCATTAGACCAGCTGTTCCAAGTCACTTCTTGTCACTTTGTCTGACAGGGGTGGTCCCTTATACACTATTTCAGTTCAAACCACTCTTACCTAGCAACAGAATTTAGAGGGATAAAATAATAAAAGGAAGGTATTTTTGTTTCTTTGTGCATGAAAGGACAAGTAGTTCTGTCTTCAGACATTTAAAGTTTGATAGAAAGATTGGTCCCCTATCCATCAGGTTTGTACTCAGCTCCCAGACAGTCTTGAACCCAGATCAGCTTATTTTTCAAGATTAGAAAAGCTTCCCAATTGAGGTGTCAAGGAATATGCTTGAAGCCCAAGAGCCATTTGGAGAAGTCTTAAATGCTGCAAGACTCTGGGAGCATGGCTTAAACAGATATTGGACTTGGCAGTGAAGTTGGACAAACATATTCATGTTTCTGCGTTACATCCTGCCCCAATCTTCTTTTTGTGCTCCAGTGATTAAAGTTTCCTCTTCCATATTTGTACAGTTCCTTCTGGAGCCTTCTGCATCACTAGAATGATACAGTCTACAATTAACTTATTTTGGGGAGATAAATCTTTACAGTAGCTTTTCTCCAACTACACTTTTCTTTTTCCCTTTAGAAGTGGGCAAGAGATTGGGAAAGACATGACTGTATCTCTGGGGTTAATTTGTAATTTATGCTGTCTGGAGAGGTCTCTGTATATTTGAGTGATGCTATATTCTACACAGGCCTGACAATTCTTTTTGTGTAATGTCATCATGTGAAATATAAAGGAAATGAGAACTGAAGTTGCAATTTACCACTGTGAAGAGTCCTGCTCGTTATGATAAAGTATTTACCAAGAGAGAAGATATGTCTTTATCTTTGCTTCTACAGCCTGTTAAGACACATTGCAGGGATTTCTTAGCTAGAATTCAACAGATTCTATACTCAATTTCCAATAAAAATTTCCCAAGTGAACATTTCCCCTTTTCCTTCCTCATTGAAAGTCCAGGATGTTCAGGAAAAATCCTACACAAGTTAACAGACAAATAAATAAATTTGTACATCTATGACGAGTATGAAATTTTTATCCACAATATCTCTTTGATGCTACAACAGGAGACTAGTATGATTTAGTCAGGAAAATGTAGTACATTTTTCTGTACCAGCCAGAGAAAATTTTGTTAATTAACCTGTGAATGTTGTTACATGTATTTTTGGTATTTTCTAGCTCCTTAGGAAAAAAATTGTTCAGTATTCTCTCACTCTCTCCAGCAAAATCACCTCTGACAACCCAATCTAGTAATTGTACCATATTTGCTAATGGAGTTGCAAGAACCAATATGGTACAAGATTCTGCTCACATTTATGACTTTGGAAATAGAGAAGCAGCAGCAAGCAGATGAAGAAAGAATTTATGACATCTTTGTCATAAGTAAATGGTTATAACTTTGCAATACTCAGACTGCATCCATCTTTTGTAGTACAAATTACCCATATTAAGAGGATAGCCAAAGAAAGGCAGAGAAGCATAGTTCTATTCAATTTATCAGCTGAGGTACTCAATTACTGCTTATATGAAAAAAGAAAGGTACAGATCTGTCAGCTTTCATTACTGCCTTTTTGTCTGATTGGGCAGAGCAACCTGAACTCTAACTGTTGTATCTCACTTTTTTTCATTTTAACACTGCCATCCAATTGGGGGAACTTGTGACTGGACTACAAACTGGGAGCTGGCAGACTTAAAAAGAAACACTTGCCTTGACCAGTATAAAGTCAAGGGTGGGTAGAAACCCTGAAGAACTAAGCATCTATTGTTTTAGGAATCAAAATGATCAGCTGCAGTTTGCACGTGGTACAGTCACACACCTGAACTGCAATGCAGAGAAAAACTGTATCCTAAAGTCCATTAGTTAAGTTTGAGTGACCTCAGTTCACAGAACTGTACAGACAGACCTGGTCTTTACACGGAACATTGGTGTGGATCACTGTGGTTATAACACTGAATGATAAAAACCATCACAACTTAACCCCAGACAGCAACTGAGACCACACAACCGTTCACTCACCTCCCCCATCCCAGTGGAATGGGGAGAAGAATCAAAAGTAAAACTTTTAGGTGGGATAAGAACAGTTAAATAATTGAAACAAAAGTAAAACTAATAATAATAGTAAATAATACTAATGATAATGAAAAAAAAAATCTATATCAAGGGAAAAACAACACAATTGCTCAACACCTGCTGACTGATGCCAGACCCTGTCCTTGCATCCCCATCAGTCCTCCCCTTCTGTGTTTATTGCCCCACTTTTTACCCTGGGCACATGATCTATGGTGTGGAATATCTATCTCTTCAGCCAATTTGGGTTGCCTGTCCTGGCTTTGCTCCCTGATGGTTTTCTTCTCATCTCCTCACTGGCAGAACATGAGACAGAAAAAAAGCCTTTGGCTTAGGATAAACACTACTTAGCAGCAAACAAAACATCAGTGTGTTATCAGCATTATTCTCGTACTGAACCCAAAACACAGCACTGTACAAGCTACTGAAAAGAAATCAACTCTATCCCAGCCAAACCCAGGACAGAACTGCAGTGGTTACAACACCAAATTATAAAAAAAACCAAAACCAAAACCAAAACCAAAAAAAACAAAACAAAACAAAAAAAACCCAAAAAACCCAAAGGAAAAAAAAAAACAAACAAAAAAACCCAAAAAAACCCAAAAAAAACCCCCCCAAAAAAACCCAAAAAAACCAACTGCTTTAAGAGGTAGTACATTCAAAGTTAATCCATTTGTTTATTAAATAACTTATCACACATACTTTTTCCTTGGTATTTTGTTCTTCCTAAGGCCATGAAGGGCAAGGTCTTTTGTTCATGTGTTGAAACTAGGCTAAGTCTAGAAATGTCAAAAGTAATATTCATCACTGAAGGCTGCTAACTGATGCTGATTATGATAATGCACCTGATTCATAAAAAGATAAAGCCTTTTGTTTTAAATAAAAGCATCATCTGCCACTATTCTTTCTGAAGGTCATCATTTTAGTGCTGTTAAACACAGCTATTTCTTCAGTGTGCTTCTTGGCACTTACTGTAGTGCTTATTTCTTGACCTTCTGCAAAGTATATATTTTTCTGAGTTTTTTAATGCTTTGGACAAAGTATAATAGAACTTTTGTGTTTCATTCTAACTAAAGACATGGAGCAGTACTACTTCCAACACAGGTTTGCCTCAGCTTTCACTTAGGGTCAATCTCTTGAGGAGGTTCTGTCTTTTTTTTAAAATTAATCAGTTTCATCAACCACTAGTTACAATTCTTCATACAAAAGAGATATGAAGGACTGCATGAATCCTTTTACAATAGATTCTTTCTGCAGGTCCTGCCTAAAATTGTTACTTCCCACAGAAAGCAAAGAGGATCACAAATGGACTTGCAACTTCCTGCTTCTAAGTAGGGGAAAAAAAAATCAACCCCCAAAACCCCCTTTGACGTTCCAAACTTGCCTTCAGTAATGTTGACACATACATATGAATATAAGCATTATATATATTGCAGATGCATATGCATATATGACACAAAATCATTAAAAATAGCATTGAATATTCTACAGAAATACCAAGTGTCAGAATGTATTCAATATGCAATAAACCACTGAAAGATGCTAACAATACGATGTATCTGACATAGAAATTTTCATATAAAGTGTAAATCAAGAAAAGAGATTCTCAGTTACACTTTATACCTTAATTTTACTGAAATTTTATTACAAGGGTAAATTGTTCAATGTGCTTTTGACTGGGTCTGAAAAATAAAGTAGGCCAATACTTTCCTCATGATTTTTCTCCAGCCTGTTTATAAAGCAACTGTAGCATGAGTCATACTGCCTGAGTCTAGAAGGTAGTGTGGAATGCTTTATAAAAATATAGCTGTTTTTTCTACATTATCACTATTTGATAGTAGCACCATATTAATTAGGAAAAAAAAGAGAAGGTATATTTTTTTTCTTATACTTTCTCTTTAAAAAAAACCCTTAAATATTCATAGGTATGAATATTATTCCCTGTCTTTTAAGTGTATCGCTATGAAAATTTCTTTCCCTAGGTAAATGTTTGGTTTTTTTCAGTTAAAAACAAGTGTATCACAACTCTTTTTTTCCCCCAAGTACCTCATTCTCCTATTTAGTCCACTAAAGGACCCTTAGAGACAAAATTTGCCTCCCTTGGTTCACAAACAAAGATATATATTAGTATCTGAATAACTGTGAGTTATTCCAGGATCTGACATATATCTGGAGAGCCCTAAAACAGATGGCTCAGAGATGCTGTAGAACATCAGCATGTGACAAATGTGGAAAGTTGGCAGGATAAGACTCTGAACAACCTGATGTAGCTTTGAAGCTGGCCTTGCTTGGAGGTAGCAATTGAATATGACAGTCTCAGGGTTCCTTCCAACCCTTTGTTCACACAGTAATCATCCTCCCTTCAATGGATTAGCTACTTTTTTGGTTTAGTTCTCACTCATTCTGTATTTATGATTTGGGATTTCTGGATGAACACACACCCTAAAAAGCAGAGGTTAAAGCAATTTGCTACAGCTGTACATGAGTTCGCAACCCATGTAATGGTTAAGAAAGAGCAAGGTAAGCGATTATCTGCCTAGATTACACATCCTGTTCAGAAAACAGTGCTTCTATTAAGCACTGTTATTGGTCCTCAGACATATGGACATAGACCTAAGAAATTTCTTTCTACCTTAGCAATACCACTGTATTGAAAAAAAATAAGCATATCACTGTACAAGCACTTCTCTGCAGCCCAGTAGGAATCTTGATCATGACAATACTGCATACCAGCCAGACAAACAGTGCTCTGATTCCACAATTTGCAATCCACACCTGAGAAGCATGCACAAAAAGGTACTGTGAGAAGCTATCACTTAGGTTGTAATACAGCTTTGTACTGTCAGAGCAATGGTGGATACATTCATTTTTAAGAGAACTAGATAGTTTTTCAGATGAAATGCATTAAATCTTCTTATGGCATCCATAACATTAATTTATAATTACAGTGTTCTGAAACAGGACTAACACAACTAATACTATAAGGAATTTCTTTCATATCACTGCTGCATTGGTTTGGAAGGATAAAAAAGTACTGAAAAAAAGAGGAAGATGGCTATTTGCAGTTGTCCCTGCTAAAAGCTCTCTGCCATAGAATCCATGTCTACACCAATAACTTAACCTGGGCTCACACTCTATAATACAGCTATCCCTGTTTTTACATCTCTAGCCCACTCTCTGGCACAGATGTAGCTTGGGTCATCTCTAAGAACTCTTCAGTTCAGAGTCCGGAGCAAGGCTTGAGAGTCACCCTGGGATAAGGTTCATTTCCAACAGGCAGTTCAGATGTGACCACTCCATTTCAGGTGGTAAAACCAACTGTATAGATTTAAGTTGTGCTTTACCAGCCAGTCAGAGTGGGCTCTTGCCCATTTACTGGCACACACAGTCAAGGAAACAAAAGTACTTAAACAACACACTATTCTTAGATCAGTTATTCTCCTCAATAAAGTTAGCAACTAATAAGGAGGACAAGGACAAAATATTTTCTGTTGTGCATTTAAAATATATATTAGTTATTTCCTCCAAGTAGATCTTAAAATTTGATGGAATTTCTTGCTGGATCAAAAATTGTGGCCTTTTTAGTTTGTTTTGTTTTGTTCTGTAATTACTGAGAAAAATCTCAACAGAAATAAAAGTGTATTGTTATTTTAAGGTACAAATTAAGCATATAATCAAAATGCCCCCAAAATAGGGTTTTCTTCCTGAGTTAGAGGTAAGTTGCAGCAGTTTCATTAAGGGTCCCAAGGGTACTTCTATGATGTCAGCTCCAGGAGGACCATGAGAGAAAGGTTAAGGAAGCAGAAGAAACTTAGCAGATCAGGCTACGATAAATAAACAGCTATCAGTTTCAAAATTGAGAAAATCACTTAATGGATCAAGCATTTGAAATAAAGAATACATGAGAGGTTTGGAGAAATAGTTACATCCTTGGACAGCAGGAATTCTGGTACAAATTAGCAATGGCATTTATAGATTAAAAACATATGAAATGAAATTTCTCAGAATTTGTCACTGACTTTGCTGCGTGGGCCTTCAATAAATCTAACCAGGTTTATAGTATATAATATACAATTTACTCCATCTGGTTTCAGCCTTTACCCTTCTCTCCCTCCCCAGTCCCATCATTTTTTAAATTCCATAATCAGATAATTCTTACCTTGGCACCTAAGAAATGGCAACATAGAGAACAAAGTGCTCAGAAACCTGACTGTTAAGAATTGCTTTAGACCAGATAAGAGCTCCTTGTAAATTGATAGTCTGCAGCTGACAGTAGCCATTATCAGATAAGCTTTTAGTGTAGTGTCTCCAACTTTTGTGAAGAAAAATACTTGCACTTACAGACTGCAGGCAACATCATACTTCCCTTTTCCTGTCAACCTCAGTTTTAACTTTCACATCTCCAGCAGGCACAAGCAAATGTCTCTGATTATATACTTTTCTCTAAAGCACCAACCCTTCTCTTAACACAGCAGAAAATAACTTAAAACTCTATTAGCCCTTTTCTTGACCTCATGTCTCTTGGCCTCACTTTTACCAGTATGACTTGAATCTTGGTTTAAAAAAAAAGCATTTTGGAAGAAGTAATTTCATTAAAAAAAAGATTGAGGATGAGTGCTACAGAGAACCTTAACAATGCAGACTGCGAAGCATGGCTTTCAGCAGTAAGAGTGGAGGGTAAGAGACAATGGGAATAGAGGAAGAGGAGCCACAGAGGACCTAGCTGAAAGTGTGGAAACATTTACTGAAAACAAAGAGTAATTAAAAAAAATATATAAAAGTGATAGAAACATACAGAATAAAGGGATTGAAAAAGAAAGAAAAACAGCAAAGGACTTCTGCCAGAGGTTTAAATTTTTTTTTTCCAAATTGGAGTAGTTATCAGAGAGCAAAAATACATTTTTTTATTAATTGAAAAACTGGCTTATACATATTCCAAATATTTTGCTTGCACGTTATACCTCCATGTAACTACAGGTTGGTGTGTCAGTCACATTTCACTTGGATCTGATCCTACTCTCCATGAATTATAGCTGCTTAACTTCAGCTACCACATTATAATCTGGCTACTGTAAGATGATGAAAAAAATTGTCAAACTCCACAGCTGCTGCAATAATAAAATGGCTTCTATATTTTTCTAAACGATTTATTGACTGAAACCTGAAGAATGATACTTAGAATTTAATTACAACTTTATTTCAAAGTTCTTGCTATAATCCATTTTTTTTTTCCTTTGGTTCATTAAAATTACTAGGTTATTAAAAAAGTAAGGGTTTTTACCTTTACAAGTATATCAGCATAGGCCTCAGAGGAAGCAATTGGACAAGAGAATTGAGTTCAGGACTTTGGTTATGCAACTGTGCAATAGTATTTTAAACTGGAAATAGGCCACAGAGCATCTATGCTGAAATTTGCTACTCATTGCAGGTCTCAAATCTCCTCCAAACATTTTCAAACTATTTTTAGATTTGCAGGGTAAAATAATTCCAAGGAACACAACAGCTATCTTAGAGAAGGGTAAGCAAAATAAATAACAAACTTTGGCAAGGACAAAAGATGAATGCAGCACAGAAAAACAAAAGGGCATACCAGCCAGAAAAAAAATTAATTAGTGGCCAAGCACACCCCATGCCAGCACCACTAAGAGCAGTGCAAAATACAGTTATTTTTGAAACAATATACAAGTACCAAAAGAGGTCTTCCCAATGCGACACAATGTCTGTCCTAAATCATTATGCTCTGCTCAGAAGTGAGATCACTTGCAGAACTAGAACTGGTCAAAGTTATCTCAGATAGTGCAACCTCAGAGCTGGCACCACCACCACTGAGGTTCTGAAGCATCAACTATATACAAACACTAATAAAATATATACAAGCATAAAATATAAAAACTTTGTAAAGGACAAACATGAATGGTTGCACTCAACTCAAAAAATGTTACCTGAAGAATCAGCCTTCCATTTAACAATTACTCTGCAAAAATTTAGCTTTACTCCAGATGACAGAAATCACAAATTATTTAGGTTGTGAACACCCTGGAGATCAACCCAGCCCAATCTCAAAGATCAAACAGTTGCCCAGGACCATCCCAGTGCCCGGGATGGCCCACAAGGGAGAATCCACAGCCTCTTTGGATAATTTGCACCAGTGCTCAGCCACCCTCCAGGGAAAAAGTGTTTCCTGATTTTCACAGGGAACCTTCTGTGTTTCAGTCCATACCCACTGCCTCTGGTCCTGTCACCAGTCACCACTGAAAAGTCCTAGCTCTCTCTTTGCACCCTCCCTTTAGGCATATTCATACACTGGTAAGGTGCTCCCTGAGCCTTCTTATGTTCAGACTGAACAGTTCCAGATGTCTCTGCCTTCCCTCACAGGAGAGGTGCTTCAGGCCCTAAGTTATCTTTGTGGCCTCTCCCAGAACTAGGTGCTCTGATCTAGAGCAAATGTGTTCTCTGGAGGTGATGCAGTTGTCAGGTACTGCAGATGGGCAGCACTGTGTGGGGTTCCTGGACAAGAGAAGGGCTTTTTCTGTACATCCTCTGCTCCCACTTTCTACCTTCATACATAGAGAGAACATTCATTTACCCGTTTGTATTCTCACACAGGGATGTGTGTGGAATGCACACAAATTTATACCCGTGCACACTTATCTCTGTCACACTCCAAACCTCATTAATAGGTCATGCAATGAAATGTCATGCAAGCAGTGATTTTACTAATGGAGGAATAAATGAAGAGTCGATTATAGAAAGAAATTATTCTTTTTAGGTGTTGTATCTAGGATCTAAAAACTTTAGCTTTGTGGAACATACAAGTGTACTACATTAGCTGGTTCATGCTGCTGTAGCTGATGTAGTGAGCAGACTGTATTAGTAAACTGGACAGAGCTGTGCTCTGAGAACTCCCTGCTGCAGGCCACTAGGATAGTTTATATCCCACCTACTTCAGAACGTCTGACATCTGTGAATGGCAAATGCTACCACTTTTCTTTTGAGGTATACTTTTAGCAAGTAGTGCTAAAGGTTGCCAAAAGTAAACAACTTTGCTACCTGCTACTACCATTCTGTCTGAGGCAGATTACATGATTTTCTAACTGGGGCATGATCAGCTTGGAAATGAAATTACCCTTAAGAAGAAAGAAATATGGTTGTACATTAGAAACAGTTTTTTAGAAGTACCAGGGATGAAGTTCTCCATAAGAAGAGCTGAAGCCAGCAGGCTAGAAACATGTTCAAAAGTGTCATGAAAAGACATGACACAACAATCACACTTTATCTGGTCTACTCCACTTTTTCTGGGCTTCCTCCTTTCTTCTGAGCAATTTGCGTTAAAACTAGATTTAACGTTTACCTCTTCTACAGAAGCAAGTGAGCCAAGCAGGCTGGGACTATGGAGCTAGCAGGTTTAAATCTCTGGGGTTTTTAGAAAAAAATGGACAAAGTGTTTCTAAGCAGCCAAAATAAGCTTCAGGCAGCTGTATCTCAGTGCAAAGCTGTGGAGCCTGGAAACAACTCCTCTCATTCCTAGCAAAGAAAGCAGAGACAAAGAAAACATCTGATCTGTGCACCTCTCAAACACAGAATTGTGAACAAGAAGTCTGATGCCAAATAGCAAAGAAACATAGAGAGGATTCATGCTTAGATATAAGAAGTATGCTTCACATTTAAATACAAATGTTGTATATTTGAGAGGGAAATCTTTCATGTGAGGATTACACCTAGCTCTGTACTTGAAGAACAACTTATTCCAGTGAGGACCGGTGAAGATTAGGCTTTTGTGCACTATCATAATACAGATAAGTAATTTTTACAAGAAAGACTGAATTGAATTGACTTCAGTTAATGAACAAGTGTTAAAACACATTTTACAAAATGAAGTGTATGTAAATTCATCATAGGGCAAAAACCTTGGGATGTTCTACTTCCATTTTCTCTGTACAGCTGCAACTAAGCAACCCTAAAGTGAGAATTTATTGGTGGTCCTGGAAGACAACAAGGGCATCTGTGCACATCCCTTGAAATTCATGGAGCCTGAGAAAAGCCATATAAGCTAATAAGGGAGTTAAAAAGCATAGTGGTGTCTTGAAGTGCCTCTTAAATGTCTATCCTCTTCTGTCTGCTGTGATCCCTCCAGCTGCAGCTAAGGAGGTGAGACAACACCAATTAAGCCCTTCCCTAATCCATAGGAATGGAGATCCTTCCCACAACTTTCTCAAATGTTCTTTCTTCAGCCCTTATGAAAAACTTGGCAAACAGGTAGGGCTTTGCAGCATATCCTGAAGGTCAGCAGTGAAGAGGAAAAAAAAAGAAAAACTTGGCATTAAAACAGCTAAATGAAGGACTGACATCTTGCCACTATTATCTATTTCCATGAGAGGTAAATGAGGTCATGCCTAACTGCATTTATATCAAGCTAAGTAGCCCAAAAGAACAGCTCAAAAAGCCCTTTAGGCTTGCCAAGGTCCTAAACGGTCATTATCTTACATAGGACAAATTAAGGGACATTTATTGAGGGACTAGGAGAATCTTTAATTAAGGTGAAGAATAAATCCTGACTTGCAATCCTTATACTTGTTTGGTTCCAAATTGGAGCATAAGTAAAATGGGTAGGTTAAAAGAAGAAGAAAATAATTTCTTACATAGGAACCTGCTTGCCTGTGAAGCTCAAGAAGACATAAAAACAGTGAAACCTTCCAAAATATTGATTTCTTAAACCAAATAAATAGAAAAGAAAAATGTCTTAAATTTAATGTTGTCCTAATTAATTCTGCAAGCATTATTCTTGTGCTCCTGTGGAGTTAATTACAAATCAGTTTAGTATAATTAGATATTAATATCCTCAGCAATATTTTCTAATAACTCTTAACAGTATCATTGCTCGATAGACATGTTTTATAAATGCAGGCCAGGTCCTAAAATCCTGCCATGACCATCTGGTTGCTTGCTGAAGATATACTGGACAAAATTGCAGAATCCAGCCTTAAAATTTAAAATTTTAATATTACAACAGGATTTAATACATCATTTTTTGGAAGCTGTCTGAAGAATTCAGGTGCACAGTATTCATGCAGAATAACGCCAATCTTTTTTTTTCAAAATTCAGAGCATGATATGAATTTTCTACTCAGCATTTACAAATAAATTGGAAAAGGTAAACTGTACACTGATGTTATTTAAAGCAAGATTACTGACCAGTTACTAGAGGTCATTGGGATGTGTGATTGACAGGTAGATTTGTCCTAGCCCTTATGGCCCCCTTCTGGAGGCACACAGACACTTGAAGCCAAGTATGGCCACTACCACTTCAGTTTCCTCTCAAATGCAGGATGTAAGAGAGAAATTCTAACCAGAACTCAAAAAGAGTGGGAGGAAGGTTATGAGAAGTTAACACAGGAATGATGTATCTCACAGTGCAGCAAGTGAATACAATGCCTTTTCTGTCTCTTGGCCACCACCGTCCCACAGCTCTTTGAAATTCCCAGCAGTACTTCCCATATGTTCAGTAACCATGAAGTTCCTTACTCCATAATTACTCCTTTCTTCTAATTCTTTATGTAAGTCACAACTACAGGATCAATTTATCAAGTGCTGCATCAGCTTTGTATATCACAGATAGACATAACTCAAGGTTGAGAGAGCTCTGATTATCTACTAGACAAATACCAGTCTTTAAAACATTTTTACGAAAGCTGTAGCCATAGTTGGAAATACAAAGACATAACTAAATTATTTTCTTACTCTATACATATCATTACAGACTTCAGTCCATACTTGGTCTATAAATGTTTTAAAGACATCAAGAATCACTTTACTTTGAGAATGTGAACAAATATCTTAGCTGAAAGAATTTAATGAAAAAGAAACAGGTATGTTGACATCTTTCTTAATGTAGAATTCCAAAATCCTCCTCATGAAGAATGTTGGATGATTTTTTAAAGAATTTCCTGTCTTTAGAGAACTGTTTTCGGCAAGGTTCAGGTACAGGATTGGTATTTCTGTTATCTTTTTGGCAGCAGTAACTACAACCATAAAGGACACCATCAGTGGAAGACTAACAAGCACCAAGTACCAGCAACCCCAAAAGGGAGACGCTGGGAGCTCTGCAGGCTGATGCTGCCTGAAAACACCGTTGTTACTGGGACAAGTTAACCAGTACCTTTTGACACTTCAGGATAGAAATTGTAACTACAAGGTGGACAGATATATGGAACCTTGTAAAGGGAAGAAAATCTGCATTACTTTAGTGGAGAATACCAATAACTTAAGGTTGGTGGGAAAGCAGTGTGTGGGAAGATAAGGCAAAGAACATGGCTTATTTAACCCAGTAAATGTATGACTCTTGCTGAGGCTAATAGGCACCTTCCTGCTGGAGACTGATATTCCCCCTTAGTAAGACCCATCTATATATCTACATCTGTCATGTGCTATAGAACAAGATTAATTTGGATAATGAAGTAGCCTGCATTAGAAGATGTGGGAAATCAAGCTGAGTCCCTTGACTCCTGATTGATTGTCAATGGATCAAATAGAAAAATTCTTTCAGCTACAGAGGACTGTCTGTGCCATTTGCTGACATTCTGTAACCAGGGCTTTCTGACCCAGAGGTGTCAAATGGAAATTAGAATTGTTTGCTTCATCACAAAGCCAGGATCATGTCTGACAGGGGCTCTCAGCACTATTTCGTGTTTGAATGCCCACTAGGGCCTGACAAAATCTCAGGTCATTTTCAAGTGCTATTTTTTAGGGCTCTATAGCTTTATCTTATGATTCTTTTATTTGAAGAGAGGGTACACTGCAGAGGAGACATCTGGACAAAAAAAAAAAAAAATGCTGTAGCAGCAGATAATAAAAAGAACAAAACAAAAGAAAAACCAGGAGGAAAGTAGAATAGCAAGACTATGTAACAAGATATTTTATGTGAAAAAGCAACTCTACCATGAAATATTTTGGATCCCCACAAGAACTGATCATGCAGAACTCTGCTTCAACCAAGTGGTTATAGGATCTGTTGCTGCACTCTGTGTGCTTGGCTTAAATTGTTCAGGCTGCAAGCTTGAGGAAGTAAAGGCTCTTCTACATCTGTCAGATATAAAATATAAAATTTTGCATTTGCATGACAAGGCAAATGAGCAGCCTCTCTGTAAATGTGCATGTGAACTTCCATGACAGAGAAATAGCAGAATTTGTCACAGCCCTAAACTGAAAAAAAAAAAAAATTCTGGGATGAAATATGGTAAAATATCAATATCTCAAATTTTCATTCTATATCACATAGAAAGTTGCCAGACTCCTTCATGGAGTGCAAATAGTATTATTCATGACCCAATCCAATCATAAAAACATTTATCTAATTCACAAGGCTTGAAAGAATTGAGTCATACTCCAAAGGAAGCACAAATTTTAGTTATGCCAGGAAGACAGAGATATCATTGATCTGAAACACAAGAAAAGGGCAAAGAATATATGGACACAGAAACTGGAGGTACACCAGTTAGATGACTAATGAATGTTAGTCTGAACAAACATTCATAATAATGTAAGCAATGAATATAATCATCATGGAAAAACACTGTACATAAATCATGCAACATATAAAATAATAAAATACTTGAATGTTCAGAAGTAATTCCAAGAAAAGACTCAAATAAGTGATAACCACCAACCCCCCCTCCAACTTATTTTACCTTTATCTTAATATCAGATGAAACCACTCACAATAACAGAAATGAAATATAAATCTCCTAGAGTAATTTAGGCTTTGTTTTTACACAACACATTTCTAGTTCAAACATTCCATAGTCAGAAAATACTCTACTACATCAGTAAATACTATCCAGCTCAGCATCTTGGAGGTCAGTTTCAGAAATAAATTGTGTTATTGGTAAAGACTCCAAGTGATGAATTTACTACTTCATTCAATAAACTATTACAATGATTAATTACTCCCACTCTAAGAAGGTGTGATTTATTACTAATTTCTCTTCAACTAAATTCTATTATCAGACATTAGAACTCATGCTTCATTCATACAGCTCCATCTACCATGACCAAATTTCTGCTCTTTCTCTGTAATTATTCACAATGGTTTTTGATTTGCTATACATTACTTTTAATGTTTCAAAGATTGTGTAGCAGCTTTCCAAAGTTAAACTAGCCATCATCGGTTTCTTCCTCACAATATAATTTAAATATTTTACACCTCACACTGCATAGCATAGCTGTGTATTCTTGAAAAATATTTTCTGTCATCATCAGCTCATCCTTTAAGTAAGTGAAGTGGTCCTTTTGTGTGTAGGCAGCATATAAAGCATTCAGAGAAACATGAAAGTAATTGGAAATTTGAAATATTATTTTATTTTACATAGTATAGTTGAAAAACAAAGTAAGAGTAAAATTTCTGCAAAATCTAACAGTTAAAAAAGTTAAAAAAATGTTCTGCTTTTTCTTCACTCTTTTTACACTGAATTATGTCTACTGCTCTTCTGATTTACATCACACAGAGAGCTACAATACATTTCAGCATTTTTTATCTTTTTACAGGTTTGAACATAATTTACTTTTACATTTAATATCATTAAGTAAGGACTCTAAGTACTGTCTGAGATCCTACCTTTAAGGTATTTTACTACATCAATGTTTTAGCAGAAAATTTGCTCAGGGCATTTTTTCTGCCACTAAGTTCAATATAAATATTAATATACTACTGGCTTTATTTTTAGATTTTAATTTTTAGCTTGCAGAAATAAACTTTTAAATTTACTACTATAGCCAAGTAAAATCCACTGTGCTATTTATCATAATGTATTTTATGATGTTTTTATCACAATTGCAGAAACTTGAATTTCAGAGATCTGAATACTGCATTATTTTTATTTTAATCTTTTTATGGCTTAGCCACAGATACATTGGCTGAGTGTTATATATGTTTCTGAAATTACATTTATCTGCTCCTACTTTAAAAAACATACTCTGACACCCAAAATGGAATTCAATTTAAAATAAAGACATAATCTTTGTAACTTTTAATAAAAAGTAAAAAATACAAGCATCATTTTTCAATGAAGGGTAGAGATTCTTCACAGTCAATTATTTTTTTCACATTATTATTTTTCAGCCTAGCTTTTAATTATCTCTTTGTCCAGGAAGGAACAGAAATATTGTTCAATTTGTCAAATATTCTGGGTTTTACAATGGGAGGGACACCTAAACTATAAACTGTGGACATAGGGGGTTTTACAATACAATTCCGTTGTAGCATATCAAAATGTTTTTATTTCAGTGTGTCGTTCCTGCTAGCAAAAATGCCAGTACTTCCAGAGATAGTTGCCTATGACTTTCCAAAACATAGTAAGGAGGCTGCTGAATCCAAACTCATTTTGGGTGCCAGGGGGAAAATGTCAAAAAATTGACGCCTATGAGTCTCAGGTTGGACACTAGGAGGTAACACACAGACCCATAAAGGTGCATTTACACAGAAATATGTGGAGCAGACAGCCCAGAAAGGCTGTGGAACTTTGGTGGTTTCCAAGACTTGGGTAGACAAAGCTGAAACTCATGAGCAGGGACGCTCCTGCTCAGAGCAGATACATGAGGTGATCTTCAGAGGCCTCTTCCAAACAGCTTTTCTGTGACAGTGACTCTCCAGTTCCATATTGCCCTTCTAACATGCTCTATTGTCCCCTCAGTCTTTAAAGTAAAAGGTACATGAAGTAGGAAATGGACCCAGAAATGAGAAAGAGTAGGACATAATCAGAGATTTTGCAGCGATTAATCCAATGCTTTAGATGATGGCATGCAAATGCAGAATAATTAATGAAATAACAGATATTCATTAAAAAAAAAAAAAAAAAAAAAAAAAGAAAAACGTGTATATAGAATATATATATAATATTAATAAATGAAAGTTTAATAGGAAAGAGACAAAAATAAGGTAGCTGTATGGGTGGATATAAAGCTGACAAGATAACCATATTCACTAAGTATCAGTGGTCTGCTGTGGATATGGAAGGATATAGGCTTGCTGACATGCTTTGGTGTCCATTTAAGTCCACTTTTTAAAATATTTTCATTAATTACATTTATGATTGGAAATTGAAAGTTCTTCTTATTAAGACAGCAGATGGAAACCAGGTGCACAGATATTTCAGATACACCAGAAGAAAGGATTAGACCTCAAGAGTATATTGAAAGTTGGAGGATTTTTTAAAAGGAGAGGAATTCATTCAAAAAAAAGAAATGCAAGATGATCTACAGGGAAAAAAATCAACTATGTGACCACAAGACACAGTAAAAGAAATTGCTAAGTAGGTCTTTGTCGTAGTTTGGAAAAAATGAGTTTTTTCTGAACTTCAGTGGTCAAACCAATGAGTGCTCAGGTTTAAAGACTGGCACCTGGTGTGGCCACTGAGGACAAGGATCCGCCTCTGAGAACACAAGGGGTTCAAAGCAGAGGGCTCCCCGGAAAGCTCTCTCTTGGTTCCGGTCCCTGAGGATGGAGGGATCTCCCCTGCCCAGCGGCTGGCTGGGCGGGGAGGGGAAGCCATGCGGCCTGGGCGAGGTAGGCTGGAACCTCGGGCACAGAGGGGGAGAGGAAAAATCTTGCAGGATGGAAGGGTGGAGAGAGTACAAGAACCTTGAAGGCGTCAGACAGCCTTCTTTTCCCTCCCCCCCCCCCCTTCCCCCCCCGGAGAGAGAGACTGAGAAACCGTGTCTGTGATCTCCGTCACCTTGAAATTGATATCAACAACTAGACAGCACGGCCGAAGGAGTATGGGGGGGTGGCGTGAGAAGAGTGCCCAGCAGCAAAGATACCGTGAGAGTTCTGGGGAAACAAAGCCCAAGATTTTAACCCTTTTCGTAAATGATGGAAACTTTATAAATGCTAATCCTCCTGAATTTGAAGAAGAAAGATAGAAAGAACTAAGCAAAGATTATGAAAGTTTGTGTAAGTAGAAGATTGTCAGAGAACGCTGAAAAGAATCCTAGGTGGGAGGAAATGATGGAGTGACCTTTGGCTGGACTCTTTTGTATAGCCATGGACAGACTCATTTTTTTTTCCTATAACATAGAAGCTGTATCTGGGGAGAGACATTGGCTTGGAGCCAAGAGTGGACAGTAGTGTGAACAGAGATGAGAAGTGTCCCAAAATTGAGAAGCTGTCGTTTCTTGGAACTAACCAAAGCATTTTTAAAAAGAGAAACCCTAGAAACAGCTCTGGTCCATGCACAGTGGTGAGAGCACTGGACATGGAAGAAGAGGCCACGATGTGGTGCAAGAAGGACTCCTATCTCTCCTCAACGAACTGAGTACTGATTATCGGAAGGGTGGTAATAGACTGAAGATTAATTATCTAAAAGGTAGTAACGTGATGGGGAATTTTCAGTTTGTTTTGTTAGGTTGAGAACTGGTGGGGGGGGGGGGAGGAAGAGTGTTTTTTTAAAAAGTTTCCATGTTCTTCTGTATGTGTCTTCTTTACCTATTATTAGTAATAAAGTTTTTTCTCTTGCTTTCTAAATTAGAAACTGTTTTGCTCTGTTTTTGGTCACATCTCACAACAGATACCAGGGACAGTATATCGTTATAGGGGCACTGGCCTTGTGCCAACATCAAACCTTTGACAGTCTTCTGCTGGGTAAAAAATATCACACTTCTGTGAAGAGTGCATACACCATACTGGGTTGGTTAGACAGGAATGCATCTTGCACACCACAAGAATTTATCTTGTTGATAGTCTCGAGAGTGTTAAGACCTCAAATGCAGGACAGTTTTAGGCACTGCAATTCAAGAAAGAGACATGTACCAGCTAAAGGATGATAAGAAGATGATCAGAAGATAATGATGATAAGAAGAATGATCAGACCAAATGTCTTTTCTGCTAACCAAGACTGAAACAACTGAATTTGCTCAGCTGAAGAATAAGGGAGATAGGATAGTAATGCTCAAGGACATAAAAAATTATTGCCAAAATAAGGAAATATTTTTTCTATGTCCATAGCTGATAAAAGAAGGAACAACTACAATAATAAGAAACTGAGTGGATTAAAAAAGGATTAAAACAAAAACTAGTAAAACTTTGCTGATGACAAGAATTGTGTAGCATTGGAATATATTGCTCATGAACACTTAAAAAAGGATTGTGGTGGTGATGGTGTTGTCATAAACGACAAGTTCAGGAAATGCCTGTGAAGAATAACTGTCATAGCAGACTCTAGCCTGGAGTACAAAAGTTGACTAGATGACTTTGTATGGTCTGTTCCAGCCCTCATATTATGCATACATGATGTCAATTTGTTAATTGTTTTTGGTTTGGGAGAATATTTTTTTCTTATGTACAAAACCTTTAAGAATTTAAGGATTTTTTCTCCCCAAAGCTCTATTTTTAGTTTGCTGTTAGGCTAAAATTGTCAATTGAATTCTTCAGCTGTAACTAAAAATAACTTCCAAGATACAAGTATGCATGCAGTTTAGAATTTCAAAACTTAGTTTTGTAAGTTTTCTCTACTTATGTAGAGAAAATAAAAAATGTCATTTTTAGAGTGCTTTTACAACAGACTTTAAAATTTCTAAACAACTTAAAACCGCTTTAAAATGTAATTACCAATACACTTGTTTAATATAAGTTGCAAGAAAATACATGAATATTGACAGAGAATAATGGAAGAAAAGTTGTGTTACTAAAAAAACCCACGTTGAATGACAAAAGTCTTGAAAATAATCTCTGTAACGAAGTGAAATCTCCTATGGCATGTGTTAATGATGACCAGACAAAATGCCCATATTCAAATGCTTCAGGCACACTACTATAAAAGAACTGAACTTTTCACTAAATAATTTATGCTAAAATATGTATTTTATGACATTAGTTTTCACTGCTTGGAAAAAATTGACCTGATTTACATAATATTCTTATGCTGAGGATCTGACTTTTTTAAAGTCCTAGCTTAATAAAATGTTTTTTATCACAATTTGCCATTGCATATATCAAGTTAAGTTTCATCCCAGAGTATTCTTCATCAACCAGTAACTATGGATATAAGTGTTAAATGGTTTAAGCCCAGCAAATTTCAGAATTAAGACAGTCATTTGAGATAATTAATACTAATATAACAAAAAAAATCTTTTTTACCAAATGAATTTGTCAACATTTCAAACAAGGGAATCAGGAAACAGCTTGGATTTTACTGCCCAACTTTCATCAACTCAGTAGCAATTATTGTTTGACTGAGATAGGAAAGATTAAGGGAAAAACTCCACCCAAGTGACCAAAAATGTTTCTACATTTCAGAAGTCTACACTTCAGCACTTTACTTAAAACTATATTCTTAGTAAGAACTTACCTCAGTCTCATTTTCATGAGGTGAAACTCTGCTTAATATCTAGCACTTCTATGACAGATCCAATCCATAGACACTAAATTACTGTAACAAATGTTTTCCAAAATTATTTTCATTTTTTGAACATGGGAAGGTGAAATATTCAGTAGTTCGGTTCTATATCTAAAATACCCATGTGAATAAGAGATGAAGGCAGAAATAGAAATAGAGCTTCCTGGGTATTAATCAAGTACATATGATGACACTACTAAACACTGGAAGCTGAACAATCCACACACTATTAAAACACATTTTTAAAGTACATAGAAAGGGTTATGTGGTATCATAAAAGCAAGGGCTTTATCTGACTCATTAATATAGGGCATGTAGGCACTGGACTGACAAGAGACAAGCTAGCAGCACATAAAATAGATTATGCTTCTGCTTGGTATCCACTGACAAGTTGATGGATGATAGTATCTGGCTGTTCTCTGGTTCACAATTTAATTATGCTTTTGATACATTTAGAATATTTGAAAACCTGAGGAATAAATCTAAGGAATAAGAAACACTAATGTTTATTCATTTCAATACAGACCCTAAAAAGATAATCAGATCAACTTCAAAATTGTACACAAACCTCGATAAACCTATTATATTTATGCCCATTTTTTGAAAAAGGAAAAAAAGACGTGTTGAGAAAAACAATTGGAATAAAACCACAGCAGTATAAAAATCTTAGAAGCCTGTCAGTAGTCTCTAAAGTGCCTTTCTTTGTTGATCTTCAAAGGGAGCTTCTAACATCTTTCCCCCAGTTGCCTGTGTATTTTGTCTGGGATGAAAAGGTCTGATTGCCAAGGTATACAACCTCGAAGTATACAACTTTTTCAAGTATAAAAGTTAGAAATCGGTCCTGTTGAATGAAATCTTTGTCAATACAGATAAAAGGTCAGCGCAATTTTATCTACAATATAGGCTAAGGCTGACCCATGAAGAGGTGCATTGTTGCTTTATGGGCTGCAAAACATAGTCTTTTGACACATTAACTCCTTTCTCAGCCTTTTATCTGAAAAGACATTGGTGGATGTTATAAAAATAAGGCATTCAGTGTTATATAACCCTTCTCCTAGGAAAGCTCAGTACCATCATTTATATTTTTATTGACTGGTTAACTTTTAGTTGGATGTTGTCCATTTCATAATCATCACTATTTCAGACGTCTATATTAAAAAGTGTAAGCTGTAAAACAGTAGGTCAGTATTATGAAATGGGAGTTACAATTTCAAATGCTTGTAATAATCTGTGGAATTCATTTAACAAGAGGAGTGAAGTTTTCAGGCATATTTAAACATATAAATGGCCCTATGGAACACAGAAGTCTAAGGTCCATGTGTGAAGCTTTTTGACAAAACTATTATTATATCCCCTGCATCTAATGCAACACATGTAATGAAGACTGCAGTCACCTACCTAAGCAAGGTTTGCTGTCAAATTGCCTACATACAAAAAATATGACTAGCTCTAGGTAGGCATGTCTGAAAACACTTGCCTAAAGCAGTCTCATAAATAATAGGTGACTAAGTGAGACTGTATTAGATCTGCAAGTACTCCTTCCTCTTCGAAATGGGATAAGTTATTTTTCAAACACATAGCTGAAGGCAAGGGGATAGAGATATCACACATGTACACCTCTCTACACACTGAGGTTTACAATTGCACTTCAAAGATGTTAGTCTTTGTGTAATTGTAATTTGAAACAGAATTTTAAATGATAAAAAAATACGTTCAGAGAAAATTTAGAAGAAAACAAATTATATCAAATTAATTTGTGCTTAAGGTTCAAGAAAGGTAACCAAAGCTTTGGTACACAGCCACCTTCTCAATCAGTCTTTACGTTATCCGTGTGCAGTACCTAAAGCTATAATTTAATACCAGTCAAAGAAAAAAAATCTAAATTACACAGTCTATGGGTGAATTATTTTTAAAAGTACATAAGTGTAAAGGTTTTATAGGTTTGGAGAGCATTTTGTAATTAAAGAAAGAGGAAGCTACACTAAACCCATGCGTTAGCACTAAAGAGTGTACACTAACCAGAACTGTTAATGAGAAATTAGACACACAGCTTCTATTATTGTTAATGGAATTTTTGTGCTTCATTCTATATGTGCCAAGTAAAGAATATAACCCTTAAAACATTGTTTAAAGGAGGTGCTGCCAAATCGTGTAGTGCAGGACAAGATATAATTTTTTAGAGGTTATGTGTGTTCTATAAACATTATCAGCTTATCTCATGTGTTATTATTCTTATGAACTTTAAAGAAGTTGCATGTATTTCACATGCCTTTAAACTCCTTGTGCTTAATCTCAGCTTGTAATTTAGCATCTGGAAAGCACTGCTGCATTTAGAAGGCCTTTGTGGACATTTTTTTCCAGATAATTTTTACTGTATTAATAGAGGAAAGATTCTTTCTTACTGGAAAGCTGAGATACTACAGTGCTTACTTTAGGCACCTAAATCACTTATGGAGATGTCCACTCTTCCTTTTTCAAATGCTCCTCAAAAGGGCAAGATCCCAGATAACTACCACCCTCTTAAATTCACCATTTGACCTGCCCTACACATACAACCCACAGTGCTTCTCTGTGACTCCACTGTCACTCATTTGTCCACTGTGAACACTGAGGTCTTACTAATAGGTACTGCAACTCCTGACTGGCTGGCCTGTGCTCCTTGGGCTTCTACCTGTCATCTCTATGAAATCAATGCAAAATTCAGGCCTTCAGCAATCTCATTTGCTGCATACCCTTAAACGGATTTAACATCTGTTTGTAGACCTGTGCTACAGCATTTAAGTGCATTGGCATTCAGAAAAAAATTACTTTTGCAGTTAATCCAAATCTTCCTATAAGCTTTGGCAATAGAAGGGGAAAAGTATGGTTTACTTAACCTGAGAGTCATGTTTTGGGGCTTTTGTCCTGGTTTGACCAGCCCAGGGAAGTGAGCTGGCTAGGTTTGAGACTGGCATTTTATTGGACCAAAGGGAAAGCATTTTCTCATTCTCATTCCCTTTGAACGCAGCCCGGGCAGGTCTCTTTGCTCCCGGCTGTCCCAGCACACCCCTCTGCCCTCTCCCGGCCCTGCCCGGGCTGTGCGAGGCGGCGGCGGCCGGGGGCGGAACCGGGCTGGGCCCGCTCGGCCCGGCCGGGATTCTCCGCTCCTGGAGGGGCGGGAGCGGCTGCCGAGCCCTCCCCGAGGAACCCACCGGGCCGGCCGGGAGGGGCAAAGGAGCCGGCAGAGCCTGCGGAGCTTTTGTGCCAGTCGAACAACAAACCACGCTGGCCTGAGGCTGTGTCGGCATCGGGAGCGGCTGAGCATGGGGACAGCACCTGGATGGGCACCAAAGGAGCTGAGCATGGGGACAGCACCTGGATGGGCACCAAAGGAGCTGAGCATGGGGACAGCACCTGGATGGGCACCAAAGGAGCTGAGCATGGGACAGCACCTGGATGGGCACCAAGGAGCTGAGCATGGGATAGCACCTGGATGGGCACCAAAGGAGCTGAGCATGGGGACAGCACCTGGATGGGCACCAAAGGAGCTGAGCATGGGGACAGTACCTGGATGGGCACCAAAGGAGCTGAGCATGGGGACAGCACCTGGATGGGCACCAAAGGAGCTGAGCATGGGGACAGCACCTGGATGGGCACCAAAGGAGCTGAGCATGGGGACAGTACCTGGATGGGCACCAAAGGAGCTGAGCATGGGGACAGCACCTGGATGGGCACCAAAGGAGCTGAGCATGGGGACAGCACCTGGATGGGCACCAAAGGAGCTGAGCATGGGCACCAGCACCAGTGGCCCCCCCGTGGTTCGTGCTAAAGGCGGCCCCGAAGCCAAGAACACCCTGATCCCCGTTCCAGACTGAGAGCAGCTGGCACAGCTCACATGGAGTCGGCAAAAAGAGCACGTAACCAACAAAAAGACGCAAAGCTTGTTTTCTGATACAAGACTTAGATGAAATTGACTTTTTTTTTTTTTTTTTTTTTTTTTTCTCTGCGTTACAAAACTTGTACTAAAAGAATACTAATTCTCTCTCAGGCTAAAAAAAAAAAAAACTGTAAAAACAACTACATAAAATTAAAATCAGTAAAAAAAGAGTTAAATTTTAGATTGAAGAAATTTTAAAAACTTTGTCTTACGCTTACTTAAGCTTAGGCTGTAAAATTCTTTTGTGAAGTTATGGTGAAATACACTTAATGTATCAGACTTTAAATTTTCACCAGTAATTTCATAGAATGCTTTAAGAAGTAATAGCATTCTAGCCACAATTATGAACAGAGGCACCAGTGTTAAAAGTTTGATGAGAAACCTTGGCTCCTAGAAATAAAAAGAGAAGACCTTTGTTCCAAAAATTAGTGAAAAGATGCTAAAATGACTCATCCTTTAAAAAATGCATCCCAATAAGCTAATATAAACCGAGAACACAGTTGTGAAAAAAAACTGTAAAAGATAAAAAAGACTTCACAAAGGCAAATCTCGAGCACCTGCGGTTTGTAAGAAAAATAAAGCCACAAAAATTCTTTCCTTGTAAAAAGCTTTCCATAGCATTAGCAAAGAATACTTTTTTCTCTAAATGAGCCAAAAAAAGAATATTTGTAGAGGTGAAAAACTGACTAAAATTTCTGAATGTTGTTGTCTTTACATTGTTAGTTAAAAAGAAAAAAAGTTGTAGAAAAGAAGAAAAAGTATTTTAAAAGTTCTGTCCTCATTCTTGTTGGGTTTTTTCTTTCTTTTAGTGTTAGTTAATAAAGTCTTATTACTTCTAAGCTTAAGCCTGCTTTACTCTTAATTAAAACCTTTAAAATTAACAAAATTAAACTAGAACAAAAATTTGTGTTTCTGCCCAGTTTCAAATTGAAACCTCTACAGCTTTGTACCAATACGACACTTTTTTTTCCCCATTTTATCTCAAACTATCACACTGTAACACTGATTATTTTCACAGCTATAACCATTTTCTGGCCATAAATCCAGATCATCGTGGATTTTTGCAGTATGTATTAATGATATGCCTAACAGTTTCATGGCTATAGTTTCCCTTGTACCACAAAGCAGCAAGCATTGGAAAAAAAAACATTGGATTTTACATAAAAATTCATTTGTCTTTGGTCTTTGCACTAACAGTACATTTCATTTATCCTAAACACAGAAAGCTCCTTATCTCTTTGTCTTGTATTTTGAAGTATATTGAGGCACAGGTGCAATTCATACTTTTTAAAAAAAACATATATAATTTGTTCAGCACTTAAATATAAACTGTCCAAATACAGTCAAATCTTTCAGTGAAACATTTTCACAGCTGGTAAACTAGGTGGTTTAACTCCATAGCTTTTGTGCAGCACACTGCCAAACCATACATTTAAAGAAGACAGTGCTGCTGAAAAAAGCAGGCTTAGCACACTACAACTACCATCTCAGCAAAGAAAGGGGGTTTTGCTTACTTTATGCAGGATTTTTTCTCATACAAGCTGCTTAAGTGGGTCACTATATCTTATTAGTTTACTCGCCCAAGGGCAGTTTAAAAATTTGACTGAATTTTATCAGTGTATGTAGTGCTTTAATCTTATTCCCACATATTTATGTTAGTCACAGAGGCAAGCTGAGTAATTTCTTTGTGATTAGAAACTATTGAAATTCACGAGGAAATCAATGTACCTCTGAGAGCTCTGGCATTGATGGTAACTTTTACAAATGGCAGATGCACTTTGTAGGAGAGCTCTCATTGGATCATGTTTTTCCATTGTTTTTTTTTTCCTCCTTCATTCTTTCCAATTACTCCTGATAATTTAACCACAGCCATTTAGTCAGCAGTGTTATAGCAGCAAGTTAACTCCTTCTCAATCAATACGAGCTTTTCTGTAATTTTGTGTGACAGCAGGATCAGACCAGAAAAACAAACATGACTAACAGACCCTCTGGCCAGCTGACACACCATTATAAATATGTAACTTTCCAAAAACCTCTGTTTCCCAAAACTACAGCTTCCAGGAACAATTTGCTTTTGTCTTTCTTCTACAGTTTGCAAAGGAATAAATGCAGGATATATTTCTATCTCCAGATTGGTGATGTGATCAACAAATTCTCTCATGCTCAAAAACAGGAGCAGGGATCTGCATGAAGAGAGCAATTCTTGTCAGAAGAAATAAAATCTTAATCCAGTGGAAGTTAGTTTTAAATAACACTGAAGAATTTTTTGATTACCTGAAAGTGGCATACATGTAATTAAAACTGTACCTATTATCTGACATAAACATATAACATGACATGTGTTATAAAATTATTTTTGTGTTTTTACTTAAAAAGAAGTGACACATCACTACTGTAAGGGCAGACCAAAATTCTCCTGAAACTGTAAGGTACCTGTAAACAGATTGCATTTGCTTGCATTAGCATTGAGAGGACAGTTTTCTAATTCTAGGTAATACACACACATAGATTTTTGTGTTTGAAGAATTCAAAGACAGCAACAGAAAGCCATCAGAGTTAGCTGTTTACTGAATTAAAGAGCCATATTGCATGATGGAGAAAGAAGAGTGGGGCTGAATTTGAGCTATAGTGGTGTTCTCGGAGAGTCTACTTGTCCGTGGATCTGAACTAAACTAGATCCTTCTCTAAACCAATGCAGAGGAAGAGTACAACTTTGGAGTTTCAACCATAATATTTTCAATAACAGAAAGAACAGAGAACACTTTTTTTCTTTTTCTTTCTTTTTTTTTTTTTATTTTAATTAGGAACGAATATTTACTAAATGTTTATTAAACGTAATCTTTCACACTGAGGTTGTACCATCAAAATGCCACTGCTGAAAGCTATTAGTGTTTACTTAGCCTTCTCAGAAATTGTACTGATAAACAACAAAGACCAAATAAGAACTAGTCACCAAGATAAAGCAATGTAAAGATTCAAAATTCAAATATTT